>CAWVNZ010000624.1:0-58616 GCA_963930735.1 Dioctria linearis
AAAAAAGGCAATCTCTGGCGTATTTAAAATTTGCGACAGTATAAAATTAATTTTTGAAAAATTTACTATAGAAAAGGCAATCCCTGGCGCAATTAAAATTTGCGACAGTAAAAAATTATATTTTGAAATATTTACTATAGAAAAGGCAATTCCTGGCCTAATTAAAATTTGCGACAGTATAAAATTAATTTTCGAAAAATTTACGAGAGAAAAGGCAATCCCTGGTGCAATTAAAATTTGCGACAGTAAATAATTATTTTTTGAAAAATTTACTATAAAAAAGCAATCCCTGGCGTAATTAAAATTTGCGACAGTAAAAAATTATTTTTTGTAAAATTTACTGTAGAAAAGGCAATCCCTGGCGCAATTAAAATTTGCGACAGTATAAAATTAAATTTTGAAAAATTTGCTATAGAAAAGGCAATCCCTGGCGTAATTAAAATTTGCGACAGTAAAAAATTATTTTTTGAAAAATTTACTATAGAATAGGCAATCCCTGGCGCAATTACAATTTGCGACAGTAAAAAATTATTTTTTGAAAAATTTACTGTACAAAAGGCAATCCCTGGCGCAATTAAAATTTGCGAAAGTATAAAATTAAATTTTGAAAAATTTACTATAGAAAAGGCAATCCCTGGCGTAATTAAAATTTGCGACAGTAAAAATTATTTTTTGAAAAATTTACTGTAGAAAAGGCAATCCCTGGCGCAATTAAAATTTGCGACAGTAAAAAATTATTTTTTGAATAATTTACTATAGAAAAGGCAATCCCTGGCGTAATTAAAATTTGCGACAGTAAAAAATTATTTTTTGAATAATTTACTATAGAAAAGGCAATCCCTGGCGTATTTAAAATTTGCGACAGTAAAAAATTATTTTTTGCAAATTTTACTATAGAAGAGGCAATCCCTGGCGTATTTAAAATTTGCGACAGTAAAAAATTAATTTTTGAAAAATTTACTAAAGAAAAGGCAATCCCTGGCGCAATTAAAATTTGCGACAGTAAAAAATTATTTTTTGAAAAATTTACTATAGAAAAGGCAATCCCTGGCTCAATTAAAATTTGCGACAGTAGAAAATTGTTTTTTGAAAAATTTACTGTAGAAAAGGCAATCCCTGGCGCAATTAAAATTTGCGACAGTAAAAAATTATTTTTTGAATAATTTACTATAGAAAAGGCAATCCCTGGCGCAATTAAAATGTGCGACAGTAGAAAATTATTTTTTGAATAATTTACTGTAGAAAAGGCAATCAATGGCGCAATTAAAATTTGCGACAGTAAAAAATTATTTTTTGCAAAATTTACTATAGAAAAGGCAATCCCTCGCGCAATTAAAATTTGCGACAGTAGAAAATTATTTTTTGAAAAATTTACTATAGAAAAGGCAATCCTTGGCGTAATTAAAATTTGCGACAGTAAAAAATTAATTTTTGAAAAATTTACTATAGAAAAGGCAATCCCTGGCGTATTTAAAATTTGCGACAGTAAAAAAATTATTTTTTGAAAAGTTTACTGTAGAAAAGGCAATCCCTGGCGCAATTAAAATTTGCGACAGTAGAAAATTATTTTTTGAAAAATTTACTATAGAAAAGGCAATCCCTGGCGTAATTAAAATTTGCGACAGTAAAAATTATTTTTTGAAAAATTTACTGTAGAAAAGGCAATCCCTGGCGCAATTAAAATTTGCGACAGTAAAAAATTATTTTTTGAATAATTTACTATAGAAAAGGCAATCCCTGGCGTAATTAAAATTTGCGACAGTAAAAAATTATTTTTTGAATAATTTACTATAGAAAAGGCAATCCCTGGCGTATTTAAAATTTGCGACAGTAAAAAATTATTTTTTGCAAATTTTACTATAGAAGAGGCAATCCCTGGCGTATTTAAAATTTGCGACAGTAAAAAATTAATTTTTGAAAAATTTACTAAAGAAAAGGCAATCCCTGGCGCAATTAAAATTTGCGACAGTAAAAAATTATTTTTTGAAAAATTTACTATAGAAAAGGCAATCCCTGGCTCAATTAAAATTTGCGACAGTAGAAAATTGTTTTTTGAAAAATTTACTGTAGAAAAGGCAATCCCTGGCGCAATTAAAATTTGCGACAGTAAAAAATTATTTTTTGAATAATTTACTATAGAAAAGGCAATCCCTGGCGCAATTAAAATGTGCGACAGTAGAAAATTATTTTTTGAACAATTTACTGTAGAAAAGGCAATCAATGGCGCAATTAAAATTTGCGACAGTAAAAAAATTATTTTTTGAAAAGTTTACTGTAGAAAAGGCAATCCCTGGCGCAATTAAAATTTGCGACAGTAGAAAATTATTTTTTGAAAAATTTACTATAGAAAAGGCAATCCCTGGCGTAATTAAAATTTGCGACAGTAAAAAACTAATTTTTGAAAAAGTTACTATAGAAAAGGCAATCCCTGGCGTATTTAAAATTTGCGACAGTAAAAAATTATTTTTTGAAAAATTTACTATAGAAAAGGCAATCCCTGGCGAAATAAAAATTTGCGATAGCAAAAAATTATTTTTTGAAAAATTTACTATAGAAAAGGCAATCCCTGGCGTATTTAAAATTTGCGACAGTAAAAAATTAATTTGTGAAAAATTTACTATAGAGAAGGCAATCCTTGTCGTAATTAAAATTTGCGACAATAAAAAATTATTTTTTGAAAAATTTACTGTAGAAAAGGCAATCGCTGGCGTAATTAAAATTTTCGACAGTAAAAATTTTTTTTTTGAAAATTTTACTGTAGAAAAGGCAATCCTTGGCGCAATTAAAATTTGCGACAGTAGAAAATTATTTTTTGAAAAATTTACTGTAGAAAACGCAATCCCTGGCGCAATTAAAATTTGCGACAGTAAAAAACTATTTTTGAATAATTTACTATACAAAAGGCAATCCCTGGCGTAATTAAAATTTGCGACAGTAAAAAATTATTTTTTAAAAAATTTACTGTAGAAAAGGCAATCCCTGGCGCAATTAAAATTTGCGACAGTAAAAAATTATTTTTTGAATAATTTACTATAGAAAAGGCAATCCCTGGCGTAATTAAAATTTGCGACAGTAAAAAATTATTTTTTGAATAATTTACTATAGAAAAGGCAATCCCAGGCGTATTTAAAATTTGCGACAGTAAAAAATTATTTTTTGCAAAATTTACTATAGAAGAGGCAATCCCTGGCGTATTTAAAATTTGCGACAGTAAAAAATTAATTTTTGAAAAATTTACTATAGAAAAGGCAATTCCTGGCGCAATTAAAATTTGCGACAGTAAAAAATTATTTTTTGAAAAATTTACTATAGAAAAGGCAATCCCTGGCTCAATTAAATTTTGCGACAGTAGAAAATTATTCTTTGAAAAATTTACTGTAGAAATGGCAATCCCTGGCGCAATTAAAATTTGCGACAGTAAAAAATTATTTTTTGAATAATTTACTATAGAAAAGGCAATCCCTGGCGCAATTAAAATTTGCGACAGTAGAAAATTATTTTTTGAATAATTTACTGTAGAAAAGGCAATCCCTGGCGCAATTAAAATTTGCGACAGTAAAAAATTATTTTTTGCAAAATTTACTATAGAAAAGGCAATCCCTCGCGCAATTAAAATTTGCGACAGTAGAAAATTATTTTTTGAAAAATTTACTATAGAAAAGGCAATCCCTGGCGTAATTAAAATTTGCGACAGTAAAAAATTAATTTTTGAAAATTTTACTGTAGAAAAGGCAATCCCTGGCGCAATTAAAATTTGCGACAGTAAAAAATTATTTTTTGAATAATTTACTATAGAAAAGGCAATTCCTGGCGCAATTAAAATTTGCGACAGTAAAAAATTATTTTTTGCAAAATTTACTATAGAAAAGGCAGTCCCTGGCGTAATTAAAATTTGCGACAGTAAAAAATTATTTTTTGAAAAAATTACTATAGAAAAGGCAATCCGTCGCGCAATTAAAATTTGCGACAGTAGAACATAATTTTTTGAAAAATTTACTGTAGAAAAGGCAATCCCTGGCGCAATTAAAATTTGCGACAGTAAAAAATTAGTTTTTGAATAATTTACTATAGAAAAGGCAATCCCTGGCGCAATTAAAATTTGCGACAGTAGAAAATTATTTTTTGAATAATTTACTGTAGAAAAGGCAATCCCTGGCGCAATTAAAATTTGCGAAATTAAAAAATTATTTTTTGCAAAATTTACTATAGAAAAGGCTATCCCTGGCGCAATTAAAATTTGCGACAGTAGAAAATTATTTTTTGAAAAATTTACTATAGAAAAGGCAATCCCTGGCGTAATTAAAATTTGCGACAGTAAAAAATTAATTTTTGAAAATTTTACTATAGAAAAGGCAATCCCTGGCGTATTTAAAATTTGCGACAGTATAAAATTAATTTGTGAAAATTTCACTATAGGAAAGGCAATCTCTGGCGTAATTAAAATTTGCGCAGTAAAAAATTATTTTTTTGAAAAATTTACTGTAGAAAAGGCAATCCCTGGCGTAATTAAAATTTTCGACAGTAAAAAATTATTTTTTGAAAAATTTACTGTAGAAAAGGCAATCGCTGACGCAATTAAAATTTGCGACAGTAGAAAATTATTTTTCGAAAAATTTACTATAGAAAAGGCAATCCCTGGCGTAATTAAAATTTGCAACAGTAAAAAATTATTTTTTGAATAATTTACTATAGAAAAGCAATCCCTGGCGTATTTAAAATTTGCGACAGTAAAAAATTGTTTTTTGCAAAATTTACTATAGAAAAGGCAATCCCTGGCGTAATTAAAATTTGCGAAAGTAAAAAATTATTTTTTGAATAATTTACTATAGAAAGGCAATCCCTGGCGTATTTAAAATTTGCGACAGTAAAAAATTATTTTTTGCAAAATTTACTATAGAAAAGGCAATCCCTGGCGCAATTAAAAGTTGCGACAGTAAAAAATTATATTTTGCAAAATTTACTATAGAAAAGGCAATCCCTGGCGTAATTAAAATTTGCGACAATAAAAAAATATTTTTTGAAAAATTTACTATAGAAAAGGCAATCCCTTGCGCAATTATAATCTGCGACTGTATAAAATTAAATTTTGAAAAGTTTACTATAGAAAAGGCAATCCCTGGCGTAATTAAAATTTGCGACAGTAAAAAATTATTTTTTGAAAAATTTACTATAGAAAAGGCAATCCCTGGCGTAATTAAAATTTGCGACAGTAAAAAATTATTTTTTGAAAAATTTACTGTAGAAAAGGCAATCCCTGGCGCAATTAAAATTTGCGACAGTATAAAATTAAATTTTTAAAAATTTACTATAGAAAAGGCAATCCCTGGCGCAATTGAAATTTGCGACAGTAAAAAATTATTTTTTGAAAAATTTACTATAGAAAAGGCAATCCCTGGCGTAGTTAAAATTTTCGACAGTAAAAAATTATTTTTTGAAAAATTTACTGTAGAAAAGGCAATCCCTGCCGGAATTAAAATTTGCGACAGTATAAAATTAAATTTTGAAAAATTTACTATAAAAAAGGCAATCCCTGGCTTAATTAAAATTTGCGACAGTAAAAAATTATTTTTTGAAAAATTTACTATAGAAAAGGCAATCCCTGGCGTAGTTAAAATTCGCGACAGTAAAAAGTTATTTTTTGCAAAATTTACTATAGAAAAGGCAATCCCTGGAGCAATTAAAATTTGCGACAGTAAAAAATTATTTTTTGCAAAATTTTCTATAGAAAAGGCAATTCCTGGCGTAATTAAAATTTGCGACAGTAAAAAATTATTTTTTGAAAAATTTACTATAGAAAAGGCAATCCCAGGCGCAATTAAAATTTGCGACAGTATAAAATTAAATTTTGAAAATTTACTATAGAAGAGGCAATCCCTGGCGTCATTAAAATTTGCGACAGTAAAAAATTATTTTTTGAAAAATTTACTATAGAAAAGGCAATTCCTGGCGCAATTAAAATTTGCGACAATAGAAAATTTTTTTTTTGAAAATTTCACTATAGAAAAGCCAATCCCTGGCGTAATTAAAACTTGCGACAGTAAAGAATTATTTTTTGAAAAATTTACTGTAGAAAAGGCAATCCCTGGCGTAATTAAAATTTTCGACAGTAAAAAATTATTTTTTGAAAAATTTACTGTAGAAAAGGCAATCGCTGGCGCAATTAAAATTTGCGACAGTAGAAAATTATTTTTTGAAAAATTTACTGTAGAAAAGGCAATCCCTGGCGCAATTAAAATTTGCGACAGTAAAAAATTATTTTTTGAATAATTTACTATAGAAAAGGCAATCCCTGGCGTAATTAAAATTTGCGAAAGTAAAAAATTATTTTTTGACACATTTACTGTAGAAAAGGCAATCCCTGGCGCAATTAAAATTTGCGACAGTAAAAAATTATTTTTTGAATAATTTACTATAGAAAAGTCAATCCCTGGCGTAATTAAAATTTGCGACAATAAAAAATTATTTTTTTGAATAATTTACTATAGAAAAGGCAATCCCTGGCTTATTTAAAATTTGCGACAGTAAAAAATTATTTTTTGCAAAATTTACTATAGAAAAGGCAATCCCTGGCGCAATTAAAATTTGCTACAGTAAAAAATTATTTTTTGCAAAATTTACTATAGAAGAGGCAATCCCTGGCGTAATTAAAATTTGCGACAGTAAAAAATTATTTTTTGAAAAATTTACTATAGAAAAGGCAATCCCTGGCGCAATTAAAATTTGCGACAATATAAAATTAAATTTTGAAAAATTTACTATAGAAAAGGCAATCCCTGGCGTAATTAAAATTTGCGACAGTAAAAAATTATTTTTTGAAAAAATTACTATAGAAAAGGCAATCCCTGGCGTAATTAAAATTTGCGACAGTAAAAAATTATTTTTTGAAAAATTTACAGTAGAAAAGGCAATCCCTGGCGCAATTAAAATTTGCGACAGTATAAAATTAAATTTTTAAAAATTTACTAAAAAAAGGCAATCCCTGGCGCAATTGAAATTTGCGACAGTAAAAAATTATTTTTTGAAAAATTTACTATAGAAAAGGCAATCCCTGGCGTAGTTCAAATTTGCGACAGTAAAAAATTATTTTTTGAAAAATTTACTGTAGAAAAGGCAATCCCTGGCGCAATTAAAATTTGCGACAGTATAAAATTAAATTTTGAAAAATTTACTATAGAAAAGGCAATCCCCTGGCTTAATTAAAATATGCGACAGTAAAAAATTATTTTTTGAAAAATTTACTATAGAAAAGGCAATCCCTGGCGTAGTTAAAATTCGCGACAGTAAAAAATTATTTTTTGCAAAATTTACTATAGAAAAGGCAATCCCTGGAGCAATTAAAATTTGCGACAGTAAAAAATTATATTTTGCAAAATTTACTATAGAAAAGGTAATCCCTGGCGTAATTAAAATTTGCGACAGTAAAAAATTATTTTTTGAAAAATTTACTATAGAAAAGGCAATCCCTGGCGCAATTAAAATTTGCGATAGTACAAAATTAAATTTTGAAAAATTTACTAAATAAAAGGCAATCCCTGGCGTAATTAAAATTTGCGACAGTAAAAAATTATTTTTTGAAAAATTTACTATAGAAAAGGCAATCCCTGGCGCAATTAAAATTTGCGACAATAGAACATTTTTTTTGAAAAATTTACTGTTGAAAAGCAAAACCTAGCGCAATTAAAATTTGCGACAGTAGAAAATTATTTTTTGAAAAATTTACTGTAGAAAAGGCAATCCCTGGAGCAATTAAAATTTGCGACAGTAAAAAATTATTTTTTGCAAAATTTACTATAGAAAAGGCAATCCCTGGCGTAATTAAAATTTGCGACAGTAAAAAATTATTTTTTGAAAAATTTACTATAGAAAAGGCAATCCCTGGCGTAATTAAAATTTGCGACAGTAAAAAATTATTTTTTGAAAAATTTACTATAGAAAAGGTAATCCCTGTCGCAATTAAAATTTGCGACAGTATAAAATTAAATTTTGAAAAATTTACAATAGAAAAGGCAATCCCTGGCGTAATTAAAATTTGCGACCGTAAAAAATTATTTTTTGAAAAATTTACTATAGAAAAGGCAATCCCTGGCGTAGTTAAAATTTGCGACAGTAAAAAATAATTTTTTGAAAAATTTACTGTAGAAAAGGCAATCCCTGGCGCAATTAAAATTTGCGACAGTAGAAAATTATTTTTTGAAAAATTTACTATAGAAAAGGCAATCCCTGGCGTATTTAAAATTTGCGAGAGTAAAAAATTATTTTTTGAATAATTTACTATAGAAAAGGCAATCCTGGCGCAATTAAAATTTGCGACAATAGAACATTTTTTTTGAAAAATTTACTGTTGAAAAGCAAAACCTAGCGCAATTAAAATTTGCGACAGTAGAAAGTTATTTTTTGAAAAATTTACTGTAGAAAAGGCAATCCCTGGCGCAATTAAAATTTGCGACAGTAAAAAATTATTTTTTGCAAAATTTACTATAGAAAAGGCAATCCCTGGCGTAATTAAAATTTGCGACAGTAAAAAATTATTTTTTGAAAAATTTACTATAGAAAAGGCAATCCCTGGCGTAATTAAAATTTGCGACAGTAAAAAATTATTTTTTGAAAAATTTACTATAGAAAACGTAATCCCTGTCGCAATTAAAATTTGCGACAGTATAAAATTAAATTTTGAAAAATTTACAATAGAAAAGGCAATCCCTGGCGTAATTAAAATTTGCGACCGTAAAAAATTATTTTTTGAAAAATTTACTATAGAAAAGGCAATCCCTGGCCTAGTTCAAATTGGCGACAGTAAAAAAATAATTTTTGAAAAATTTACTGTAGAAAAGGCAATTCCTGGCGTAATTAAAATTTGCGACAGTAAAAAATTATTTTTTGAAAAATTTACTATAGAAAAGGCAATCCCTGGCGCAATTAAAATTTGCGACAGTATAAAATTAAATTTTGAAAAATTTACTATAGAAGAGGCAATCCCTGGCGTCATTAAAATTTGCGACAGTAACAAATTATTTTTTGAAAAATTTACTATAGAAAAGGCAATCCCTGGCGCAATTAAAATTTGCGACAATAGAAAAATTTTTTTTTTTTAAATTTCACTATAGAAAAGGCAATCCCTGGCGTAATTAAAACTTGCGACAGTAAAGAATTATTTTTTGAAAAATTTACTGTAGAAAAGGCAATCCCTGGCGTAATTAAAATTTGCGACAGTAAAAAATTATTTTTTGAAAAATTTACTGTAGAAAAGGCAATCGCTGGCGCAATTAAAATTTGCGACAGTAGAAAATTATTTTTTGAAAAATTTACTGTAGAAAAGGCAATCCCTGGCGCAATTAAAATTTGCGACAGTAAAAAATTATTTTTTGAATAATTTACTATAGAAAAGGCAATCCCTGGCGTAATTAAAATTTGCGAAAGTAAAAAATTATTTTTTGACACATTTACTGTAGAAAAGGCAATCCCTGGCGCAATTAAAATTTGCGACAGTAAAAAATTATTTTTTGAATAATTTACTATAGAAAAGGCAATCCCTGGCGTAATTAAAATTTGCGACAATAAAAAATTATTTTTTGAATAATTTACTATAGAAAAGGCAATCCCTGGCCTATTTAAAATTTGCGACAGTAAAAAATTATTTTTTGCAAAATTTACTATAGAAAAGGCAATCCCTGGCGCAATTAAAATTTGCTACAGTAAAAAATTATTTTTTGCAAAATTTACTATAGAAGAGGCAATCCCTGGCGTAATTAAAATTTGCGACAGTAAAAAATTATTTTTTGAAAAATTTACTATAGAAAAGGCAATCCCTGGCGCAATTAAAATTTGAGACAGTATAAAATTAAATTTTGAAAAATTTACTATAGAAAAGACAATCCCTGGCGTAATTAAAATTTGCGACAGTAAAAAATTATTTTTTGAAAAATTACTATAGAAAAGGCAATCCCTGGCGTGATTAAAATTTGCGACAGTAAAAAATTATTTTTTGAAAAATTTACAGTAGAAAAGGCAATCGCTGGCGTAATTAAAATTTTCGACAGTAAAAATTTTTTTTTTGAAAATTTTACTGTAGAAAAGGCAATCCTTGGCACAATTAAAATTTGCGACAGTAGAAAATTATTTTTTGAAAATTTACTGTAGAAAACGCAATCCCTGGCGCAATTAAAATTTGCGACAGTAAAAAACTATTTTTGAATAATTTACTATACAAAAGGCAATCCCTGGCGTAATTAAAATTTGCGACAGTAAAAAATTATTTTTTAAAAAATTTACTGTAGAAAAGGCAATCCCTGGCGCAATTAAAATTTGCGACAGTAAAAAATTATTTTTTGAATAATTTACTATAGAAAAGGCAATCCCTGGCGTAATTAAAATTTGCGACAGTAAAACATTATTTTTTGAATAATTTACTATAGAAAAGGCAATCCCAGGCGTATTTAAAATTTGCGACAGTAAAAAATTATTTTTTGCAAAATTTACTATAGAAGAGGCAATCCCTGGCGTATTTAAAATTTGCGACAGTAAAAAATTAATTTTTGAAAAATTTACTATAGAAAAGGCAATTCCTGGCGCAATTAAAATTTGCGACAGTAAAAAACTATTTTTGAATAATTTACTATACAAAAGGCAATCCCTGGCGTAATTAAAATTTGCGACAGTAAAAAATTATTTTTTAAAAAATTTACTGTAGAAAAGGCAATCCCTGGCGCAATTAAAATTTGCGACAGTAAAAAATTATTTTTTGAATAATTTACTATAGAAAAGGCAATCCCTGGCGCAATTAAATTTTGCGACAGTAGAAAATTATTCTTTGAAAAATTTACTGTAGAAATGGCAATCCCTGGCGTAATTAAAATTTGCGACAGTAAAAAACTATTTTTGAATAATTTACTATACAAAAGGCAATCCCTGGCGTAATTAAAATTTGCGACAGTAAAAAATTATTTTTTAAAAAATTTACTGTAGAAAAGGCAATCCCTGGCGCAATTAAAATTTGCGACAGTAAAAAATTATTTTTTGAATAATTTACTATAGAAAAGGCAATCCCTGGCGCAATTAAAATTTGCGACAGTAAAAAATTATTTTTTGAAAAATTTACTATAGAAAAGGCAATCCTGGCTCAATTAAATTTTGCGACAGTAGAAAATTATTCTTTGAAAAATTTACTGTAGAAATGGCAATCCCTGGCGCAATTAAAATTTGCGACAGTAAAAAATTATTTTTTGAATAATTTACTATAGAAAAGGCAATCCCTGGCGCAATTAAAATTTGCGACAGTAGAAAATTATTTTTTGAATAATTTACTGTAGAAAAGGCAATCCCTGGCGTAATTAAAATTTTCGACAGTAAAAAATTATTTTTTGAAAAATTTACTGTAGAAAAGGCAATCGCTGACGCAATTAAAATTTGCGACAGTAGAAAATTATTTTTCGAAAAATTTACTATAGAAAAGGCAATCCCTGGCGTAATTAAAATTTGCGACAGTAAAAAATTATTTTTTGAATAATTTACTATAGAAAGGCAATCCCTGGCGTATTTAAAATTTGCGACAGTAAAAAATTGTTTTTTGCAAAATTTACTATAGAACAGGCAATCCCTGGCGTAATTAAAATTTGCGAAAGTAAAAAATTATTTTTTGAATAATTTACTATAGAAAGGCAATCCCTGGCGTATTTAAAATTTGCGACAGTAAAAAATTATTTTTTGCAAAATTTACTATAGAAAAGGCAAACCCTGGCGCAATTAAAAGTTGCGACAGTAAAAAATTATATTTTGCAAAATTTACTATAGAAAAGGCAATCCCTGGCGTAATTAAAATTTGCGACAATAAAAAAATATTTTTTGAAAAATTTACTATAGAAAAGGCAATCCCTTGCGCAATTATAATCTGCGACTGTATAAAATTAAATTTTGAAAAGTTTACTATAGAAAAGGCAATCCCTGGCGTAATTAAAATTTGCGACAGTAAAAAATTATTTTTTGAAAAATTTACTATAGAAAAGGCAATCCCTGGCGTAATTAAAATTTGCGACAGTAAAAAATTATTTTTTGAAAAATTTACTGTAGAAAAGGCAATCCCTGGCGCAATTAAAATTTGCGACAGTATAAAATTAAATTTTTAAAAATTTACTATAGAAAAGGCAATCCCTGGCGCAATTGAAATTTGCGGCAGTAAAAAATTATTTTTTGAAAAATTTACTATAGAAAAGGCAATCCCTGGCGTAGTTAAAATTTTCGACAGTAAAAAATTATTTTTTGAAAAATTTACTGTAGAAAAGGCAATCCCTGCCGGAATTAAAATTTGCGACAGTATAAAATTAAATTTTGAAAAATTTCCTATAAAAAAGGCAATCCCTGGCTTAATTAAAATTTGCGACAGTAAAAAATTATTTTTTGAAAAATTTACTATAGAAAAGGCAATCCCTGGCGTAGTTAAAATTCGCGACAGTAAAAAGTTATTTTTTGCAAAATTTACTATAGAAAAGGCAATCCCTGGAGCAATTAAAATTTGCGACAGTAAAAAATTATTTTTTGCAAAATTTTCTATAGAAAAGGCAATTCCTGGCGTAATTAAAATTTGCGACAGTAAAAAATTATTTTTGAAAAATTTACTATAGAAAAGGCAATCCCAGGCGCAATTAAAATTTGCGACAGTATAAAATTAAATTTTGAAAAATTTACTATAGAAGAGGCAATCCCTGGCGTCATTAAAATTTGCGACAGTAAAAAATTATTTTTTGAAAAATTTACTATAGAAAAGGCAATTCCTGGCGCAATTAAAATTTGCGACAATAGAAAATTTTTTTTTTGAAAATTTCACTATAGAAAAGCCAATCCCTGGCGTAATTAAAACTTGCGACAGTAAAGAATTATTTTTTGAAAAATTTACTGTAGAAAAGGCAATCCCTGGCGTAATTAAAATTTTCGACAGTAAAAAATTATTTTTTGAAAAATTTACTGTAGAAAAGGCAATCGCTGGCGCAATTAAAATTTGCGACAGTAGAAAATTATTTTTTGAAAAATTTACTGTAGAAAAGGCAATCCCTGGCGCAATTAAAATTTGCGACAGTAAAAAATTATTTTTTGAATAATTTACTATAGAAAAGGCAATCCCTGGCGTAATTAAAATTTGCGAAAGTAAAAAATTATTTTTTGACACATTTACTGTAGAAAAGGCAATCCCTGGCGCAATTAAAATTTGCGACAGTAAAAAATTATTTTTTGAATAATTTACTATAGAAAAGGCAATCCCTGGCGTAATTAAAATTTGCGACAATAAAAAATTATTTTTTGAATAATTTACTATAGAAAAGGCAATCCCTGGCTTATTTAAAATTTGCGACAGTAAAAAATTATTTTTTGCAAAATTTACTATAGAAAAGGCAATCCCTGGCGCAATTAAAATTTGCTACAGTAAAAAATTATTTTTTGCAAAATTTACTATAGAAGAGGCAATCCCTGGCGTAATTAAAATTTGCGACAGTAAAAAAATTATTTTTTGAAAAATTTACTATAGAAAAGGCAATCCCTGGCGCAATTAAAATTTGCGACAATATAAAATTAAATTTTGAAAAATTTACTATAGAAAAGGCAATCCCTGGCGTAATTAAAATTTGCGACAGTAAAAAATTATTTTTTGAAAAAATTACTATAGAAAAGGCAATCCCTGGCGTAATTAAAATTTGCGACAGTAAAAAATTATTTTTTGAAAAATTTACAGTAGAAAAGGCAATCCCTGGCGCAATTAAAATTTGCGACAGTATAAAATTAAATTTTTAAAAATTTACTAAAAAAAGGCAATCCCTGGCGCAATTGAAATTTGCGACAGTAAAAAATTATTTTTTGAAAAATTTACTATAGAAAAGGCAATCCCTGGCGTAGTTCAAATTTGCGACAGTAAAAAATTATTTTTTGAAAAATTTACTGTAGAAAAGGCAATCCCTGGCGCAATTAAAATTTGCGACAGTATAAAATTAAATTTTGAAAAATTTACTATAGAAAAGGCAATCCCTGGCTTAATTAAAATATGCGACAGTAAAAAATAATTTTTTGAAAAATTTACTATAGAAAAGGCAATCCCTGGCGTAGTTAAAATTCGCGACAGTAAAAAATTATTTTTTGCAAAATTTACTATAGAAAAGGCAATCCCTGGAGCAATTAAAATTTGCGACAGTAAAAAATTATATTTTGCAAAATTTACTATAGAAAAGGTAATCCCTGGCGTAATTAAAATTTGCGACAGTAAAAAATTATTTTTTGAAAAATTTACTATAGAAAAGGCAATCCCTGGCGCAATTAAAATTTGCGATAGTACAAAATTAAATTTTGAAAAATTTACTAAATAAAAGGCAATCCCTGGCGTAATTAAAATTTGCGACAGTAAAAAATTATTTTTTGAAAAATTTACTATAGAAAAGGCAATCCCTGGCGCAATTAAAATTTGCGTCAATAGAACATTTTTTTGAAAAATTTACTGTTGAAAAGCAAAACCTAGCGCAATTAAAATTTGCGACAGTAGAAAATTATTTTTTGAAAAATTTACTGTAGAAAAGGCAATCCCTGGCGCAATTAAAATTTGCGACAGTAAAAAATTATTTTTTGCAAAATTTACTATAGAAAAGGCAATCCCTGGCGTAATTAAAATTTGCGACAGTAAAAAATTATTTTTTGAAAAATTTACTATAGAAAAGGCAATCCCTGGCGTAATTAAAATTTGCGACAGTAAAAAATTATTTTTTGAAAAATTTACTATAGAAAAGGTAATCCCTGTCGCAATTAAATTTGCGACAGTATAAAATTAAATTTTGAAAAATTTACTATAGAAAAGGCAATCCCTGGCGTAATTAAAATTTGCGACCGTAAAAAATTATTTTTTGAAAAATTTACTATAGAAAAGGCAATCCCTGGCGTAGTTAAAATTTGCGACAGTAAAAAATAATTTTTTGAAAAATTTACTGTAGAAAAGGCAATCCCTGGCGCAATTAAAATTTGCGACAGTAGAAAATTATTTTTTGAAAAATTTACTATAGAAAAGGCAATCCCTGGCGTATTTAAAATTTGCGAGAGTAAAAAATTATTTTTTGAATAATTTACTATAGAAAAGGCAATCCCTGGCGCAATTCAAATTGGCGACAGTAAAAAATTAATTTTTGAAAAATTTACTGTAGAAAAGGCAATTCCTGGCGTAATTAAAATTTGCGACAGTAAAAAATTATTTTTTGAAAAATTTACTATAGAAAAGGCAATCCCTGGCGCAATTAAAATTTGCGACAGTATAAAATTAAATTTTGAAAAATTTACTATAGAAGAGGCAATCCCTGGCGTCATTAAAATTTGCGACAGTAAAAAATTATTTTTGAAAAATTTACTATAGAAAAGGCAATCCCTGGCGCAATTAAAATTTGCGACAATAGAAAAATTTTTTTTTTGAAAATTTCACTATAGAAAAGGCAATCCCTGGCGTAATTAAAACTTGCGACAGTAAAGAATTATTTTTTGAAAAATTTACTGTAGAAAAGGCAATCCCTGGCGTAATTAAAATTTTCGACAGTAAAAAATTATTTTTTGAAAAATTTACTGTAGAAAAGGCAATCGCTGGCGCAATTAAAATTTGCGACAGTAGAAAATTATTTTTTGAAAAATTTACTGTAGAAAAGGCAATCTCTGGCGCAATTAAAATTTGCGACAGTAAAAAATTATTTTTTGAATAATTTACTATAGAAAAGGCAATCCCTGGCGTAATTAAAATTTGCGAAAGTAAAAAATTATTTTTTGACACATTTACTGTAGAAAAGGCAATCCCTGGCGCAATTAAAATTTGCGACAGTAAAAAATTATTTTTTGAATAATTTACTATAGAAAAGGCAATCCCTGGGGTAATTAAAATTTGCGACAATAAAAAATTATTTTTTGAATAATTTACTATAGAAAAGGCAATCCCTGGCCTATTTAAAATTTGCGACAGTAAAAAATTATTTTTTGCAAAATTTACTATAGAAAAGGCAATCCCTGGCGCAATTAAAATTTGCTACAGTAAAAAATTATTTTTTGCAAAATTTACTATAGAAGAGGCAATCCCTGGCGTAATTAAAATTTGCGACAGTAAAAAATTATTTTTTGAAAAATTTACTATAGAAAAGGCAATCCCTGGCGCAATTAAAATTTGAGACAGTATAAAATTAAATTTTGAAAAATTTACTATAGAAAAGGCAATCCCTGGCGTAATTAAAATTTGCGACAGTAAAAAATTATTTTTTGAAAAATTACTATAGAAAAGGCAATCCCTGGCGTAATTAAAATTTGCGACAGTAAAAAATTATTTTTTGAAAAATTTACAGTAGAAAAGGCAATCCCTGGCGCAATTAAAATTTGCGACAGTATAAAATTAAATTTTTAAAAATTTACTAAAAAAAGGCAATCCCTGGCGCAATTAAAATTTGCGAAAGTAAAAAATTATTTTTTGCAAAATTTACTATAGACAAGGCAATCCCTGGCGTAATTAAAATTTGCGACAGTAAAAAATTATTTTTTGAAAAATTTACTATAGAAAAGGCAATCCCTGGCGTAATTAAAATTTGCGACAGTAAAAAATTATTTTTTGAAAAATTTACTGTAGAAAAGGTAATCCCTGTCGCAATTAAAATTTGCGACAGTATAAAATTAAATTTTGAAAAATTTACTATAGAAAAGGCAATCCCTGGCGCAATTAAAATTTGCGACAGTAAAAAATTATTTTTTGCAAAATTTACTATAGAAAAGGCAATCCCTGGCGTAATTAAAATTTGCGACAGTAAAAAATTATTTTTTGAAAAATTTACTATAGAAAAGGCAATCCCTGGCGTAATTAAAATTTGCGACAGTAAAAAATTATTTTTTGAAAAATTTACTGTAGAAAAGGTAATCCCTGTCGCAATTAAAATTTGCGACAGTATAAAATTAAATTTTGAAAAATTTACTATAGAAAAGGCAATCCCTGGCGTAATTAAAATTTGCGACCGTAAAAAATTATTTTTTGAAAAATTTACTATAGAAAAGGCAATCCCTGCCGTAGTTAAAATTTGCGACAATAAAAAATTATTTTTTGAAAAATTTACTGTAGAAAAGGCAATCCCTGGCGCAATTAAAATTTGCGACAGTAGAAAATTATTTTTTGAATAATTTACTGTAGAAAAGCAAACCCTGGCGCAATTAAAATTTGCGACAGTAGAAAATTATTTTTTGAAAAATTTACTGTAGAAAAGGCAATCCCAGGCGCAATTAAAATTTGCGACAGTAAAAAATTATTTTTTGAAAAATTTACTATAGAAAAGGCAATCCCTGGCGTATTTAAAATTTGCGAGAGTAAAAAATTATTTTTTGAATAATTTACTATAGAAAAGGCAATCCCTGGCGCAATTAAAATTTGCGACAGTAAAAAATTAATTTTTGAAAAATTTACTATAGAAAAGGCAATCCCTGGCGTATTTAAAATTTGCGACAGTATAAAATTATTTTTTGAAAAATTTACTATAAAAAGTCAATCCCTGGCGCAATTAAAATTTGCGACAGTACAAATTATTTTTTGAAAAATTTACTGTAGAAAAGACAATCCCTGGCGCAATTAAAATTTGCGACAGTAAAAAATTATTTTTTGAAAAATTTACTATAGAAAAGGCACTCCCTGGCGTAATTAAAATTTGCGATAGTAAAAAATTATTTTTTGAAAAATTTACTGTAGAAAAGGCAATTCCTGGCGTAATTAAAATTTGCGACAGTATAAAATTAAATTTTGAAAAATTTACTATAGAAGAGGCAATCCCTGGCGTCATTAAAATTTGCGACAGTAAAAAATTATTTTTTGAAAAATTTACTATAGAAAAGGCAATCCCTGGCGCAATTAAAATTTGCGACAATAGAAAATTTTTTTTTTGAAAATTTCACTATAGAAAAGGCAATCCCTGGCGTAATTAAAACTTGCGACAGTAAAGAATTATTTTTTGAAAAATTTACTGTAGAAAAGGCAATCCCTGGCGTAATTAAAATTTTCGACAGTAAAAAATTATTTTTTGAAAAATTTACTGTAGAAAAGGCAATCGCTGGCGCAATTAAAATTTGCGACAGTAGAAAATTATTTTTTGAAAAATTTACTGTAGAAAAGGCAATCCCTGGCGCAATTAAAATTTGCGACAGTAAAAAATTATTTTTTGAATAATTTACTATAGAAAAGGCAATCCCTGGCGTAATTAAAATTTGCGAAAGTAAAAAATTATTTTTTGACACATTTACTGTAGAAAAGGCAATCCCTGGCGCAATTAAAATTTGCGACAGTAAAAAATTATTTTTTGAATAATTTACTATAGAAAAGGCAATCCCTGGCGTAATTAAAATTTGCGACAATAAAAAATTATTTTTTGAATAATTTACTATAGAAAAGGCAATCCCTGGCGTATTTAAAATTTGCGACAGTAAAAAATTATTTTTTGCAAAATTTACTATAGAAAAGGCAATCCCTGGCGCAATTAAAATTTGCTACAGTAAAAAATTATTTTTTGCAAAATTTTCTATAGAAGAGGCAATCCCTGGCGTAATTAAAATTTGCGACAGTAAAAAATTATTTTTTGAAAAATTTACTATAGAAAAGGCAATCCCTGGCGCAATTAAAATTTGCGACAGTATAAAATTAAATTTTGAAAAATTTACTATAGAAAAGGCAATCCCTGGCGTAATTAAAATTTGCGACAGTAAAAAATTATTTTTTGAAAAAATTACTATAGAAAAGGCAATCCCTGGCGTAATTAAAATTAGCGACAGTAAAAAATTATTTTTTGAAAAATTTACAGTAGAAAAGGCAATCCCTGGCGCAATTAAAATTTGCGACATTATAAAATTAAATTTTTAAAAATTTACTAAAAAAAGGCAATCCCTGGCGCAATTGAAATTTGCGACAGTAAAAAATTATTTTTTGAAAAATTTACTATAGAAAAGGCAATCCCTGGCGTAGTTAAAATTTGCGACAGTAAAAAATTATTTTTTGAAAAATTTACTGTAGAAAAGGCAATCCCTGGCGCAATTAAAATTTGCGACAGTATAAAATTAAATTTTGAAAAATTTACTATAGAAAAGGCAATCCCTGGCTTAATTAAAATTTGCGACAGTAAAAAATTATTTTTTGAAAAATTTACTATAGAAAAGGCAATCCCTGGCGTAGTTAAAATTCGCGACAGTAAAAAAATTATTTTTTGCAAAATTTACTATAGAAAAGGTAATCCCTGGAGCAATTAAAATTTGCGACAGTAAAAAATTATATTTTGCAAAATTTACTATAGAAAAGGCAATCCCTGGCGTAATTAAAATTTGCGACAGTAAAAAATTATTTTTTGAAAAATTTACTATAGAAAAGGCAATCCCTGGCGCAATTAAAATTTGCGATAGTACAAAATAAAATTTTGAAAAATTTACTATATAAAAGGCAATCCCTGGCGTAATTAAAATTTGCGACAGTAAAAAATTATTTTTTGAAAAATTTACTATAGAAAAGGCAATCCCTGGCGCAATTAAAATTTGCGACAATAGAACATTTTTTTTGAAAAATTTACTGTTGAAAAGCAAACCCTGGCGCAATTAAAATTTGCGACAGTAGAAAATTATTTTTTGAAAAATTTTCTGTAGAAAAGGCAATCCCTGGCGCAATTAAAATTTGCGACAGTAAAAAATTATTTTTTGCAAAATTTACTATAGAAAAGGCAATCCCTGGCGTAATTAAAATTTGCGACAGTAAAAAATTATTTTTTGAAAAATTTACTATAGAAAAGGCAATCCCTGGCGTAATTAAAATTTGCGACAGTAAAAAATTATTTTTTGAAAAATTTACTGTAGAAAAGGTAATCCCTGTCGCAATTAAAATTTGCGACAGTATAAAATTAAATTTTGAAAAATTTACTATAGAAAAGGCAATCCCTGGCGTAATTAAAATTTGCGACCGTAAAAAATTATTTTTTGAAAAATTTACTATAGAAAAGGCAATCCCTGGCGTAGTTAAAATTTGCGACAGTAAAAAATAATTTTTTGAAAAATTTACTGTAGAAAAGGCAATCCCTGGCGCAATTAAAATTTGCGACAGTAGAAAATTATTTTTTGAATAATTTACTGTAGAAAAGCAAACCCTGGCGCAATTAAAATTTGCGACAGTAGAAAATTATTTTTTGAAAAATTTACTGTAGAAAAGGCAATCCCTGGCGCAATTAAAATTTGCGACAGTAAAAAATTATTTTTTGAAAAATTTACTATAGAAAAGGCAATCCCTGGCGTATTTAAAATTTGCGAGAGTAAAAAATTATTTTTTGAATAATTTACTATAGAAAAGGCAATCCCTGGCGCAATTAAAATTTGCGACAGTAAAAAATTAATTTTTGAAAAATTTACTATAGAAAAGGCAATCCCTGGCGTATTTAAAATTTGCGACAGTATAAAATTATTTTTTGAAAAATTTACTATAAAGAGGCAATCCCTGGCGCAATTAAAATTTGCGACAGTACAAATTATTTTTTGAAAAATTTACTGTAGAAAAGACAATCCCTGGCGCAATTAAAATTTGCGACAGTAAAAAATTATTTTTTGAAAAATTTACTATAGAAAAGGCAATCCCTGGCGTAATTAAAATTTGCGACAGTAAAAAATTATTTTTTGAAAAATTTACTGTAGAAAAGGCAATCCCTGGCGCAATTAAAATTTGCGACAGTAGAAAATTATTTTTTGAAAAATTTACTATAGAAAAGGCAATCCCTGGCGTAATTAAAATTTGCGACAGTAAACAATTAATTTTTGAAAAAGTTACTATAGAAAAGGCAATCCCTGGCGTATTTAAAATTTGCGACAGTAAAAAATTATTTTTTGAAAAATTTACTATAGAAGAGGCAATCCCTGGCGAAATTAAAATTTGCGATAGCAAAAATTTATTTTTTGAAAAATTTACTATAGAAAAGGCAATCCCTGGCGTATTTAAAATTTGCGACAGTATAAAGTTAATTTGTGAAAATTTTACTATAGAAAAGGCAATCCCTGGCGTAATTAAAATTTGCGACAGTAAAAAATTATTTTTTGAAAAATTTACAATAGAAAAGGCAATCCCTGGCGTAATTAAAATTTGCGACAGTAAAAAATTATTTTTTGAAAAATTTACTGTAGAAAAGGCAATCCCTGGCGCAATTAAAATTTGCGACAGTAGAAAATTATTTTTTGAAAAATTTACTATAGAAAAGGCAATCCCTGGCGTAATTAAAATTTTCGACAGTAAAAAATTATTTTTTGAAAAATTTACTGTAGAAAAGGCAATCCCTGGCGCAATTAAAATTTGCGACACTAGAAAATTATTTTTTGAAAAATTTACTGTAGAAAAGGCAATCCCTGGCACAATTAAAATTTGCGACAGTAAAAAATTATTTTTTGAATAATTTACAATAGAAAAGGCAATCCCTGGCGTAATTAAAATTTCCGACAGTAAAAAATTATTTTTTGAAAAATTTACTGTAGAAAAGGCAATCCCTGGCGCAATTAAAATTTGCGACAGTAAAAAATTATTTTTTGAAAAATTTACTATAGAAAAGGCAATCCCTGGCGCAATTAAAATTTGCGACAGAATAAAATTAAATTTTGAAAAATTTACTATAGAAAAGGCAATCCCTGGCGTAATTAAAATTTGCGACAGTAAAAAATTATTTTTTGAAAAATTTACTATAGAAAAGGCAATCCCTGGCGTAATTAAAATTTGCGACAGTAAAAAATTATTTTTTGAAAAATTTACTGTAGAAAAGGCAATCCCTGTCGCAATTAAAATTTGCGACAGTAAAAAATTATTTTTTGAAAAATTTACTATAGAAAAGGCAATCCCTGGCGTAATTAAAATTTCCGACAGTAAAAAATTATTTTTTGAAAAATTTACTGTAGAAAAGGCAATCCCTGGCGCAATTAAAATTTGCGACAGTAAAAAATAATTTTTTGAAAAATTTACTATAGAAAAGGCAATCCCTGGCGCAATTAAAATTTGCGACAGTATAAAATTAAATTTTGAAAAATTTACTATAGAAAAGGCAATCCCTGGCGTAATTAAAATTTGCGACAGTAAAAAATTATTTTTTGAAAAATTTACTATAGAAAAGGCAATCCCTGGCGCAATTAAAATTTGCGACAGTAGAAAATTATTTTTTGAAAAATTTACTGTAGAAAAGCAAACCCTGGCGCAATTAAAATTTGCGACAGTAGAAAATTATTTTTTGAAAAAATTACTGTAGAAAAGGCAATCCCTGGCGCAATTAAAATTTGCGACAGTAAAAAATTATTTTTTGAAAAATTTACTATAGAAAAGGCAATCCCTGGCGTAATTAAAATTTGCGACAGTAAAAAATTATTTTTTGAAAAATTTACTGTAGAAAAGGCAGTCCCTGGCGCAATTAAAATTTGCGACAATAGAAAATTATTTTTTGAAAAATTTACTATAGAAAAGGCAATCCCTGGCGTAATTAAAATTTGCGACAGTAAAAAATTATTTTTTGAAAAATTTACTGTAGAAAAGGCAATCCCTGGCGTAATTAAAATTTTCGACAGTAAAAAATTATTTTTTGAAAAATTTACTGTTGAAAAGGCAATCCCTGGCGCAATTAAAATTTGCGACACTAGAAAATTATTTTTTGAAAAATTTACTGTAGAAAGGCAATCCCTGGCGCAATTAAAATTTGCGACAGTAAAAAATTATTTTTTGAATATTTTACTATAGAAAAGGCAATCCCTGGCGTAATTAAAATTTGCGACAGTAAAAAATTATTTTTTGAAAAATTTACTGTAGAAAAGGCAATCCCTGGCGCAATTAAAATTTGCGACAGTAAAAAATTATTATTTGAAAAATTTACTATAGAAAAGGCAAAACCTGGCGCAATTAAAATTTGCGACAGTATAAAATTAAATTTTGAAAAATTTACTATAGAAAAGGCAATCCCTGGCGTAATTAAAATTTGCGACAGTAAAAAATTATTTTTTGAAAAATTTACTATAGAAAAGGCAATCCCTGGCGTAATTAAAATTTGCGACAGTAAAAAATTATTTTTTGAAAAATTTAATGTAGAAAAGGCAATCCCTGTCGCAATTAAAATTTGCGACAGTATAAAATTAAATTTTGAAAAATTTACTATAGAAAAGGCAATCCCTGGCGTAATTAAAATTTGCGACAGTAAAAAATTATTTTTTGATAAATTTACTATAGAAAAGCAAATCCTGGCGGAATTAAATTTTGCGACAGTAGAAAATTATTTATTGAAAAATTTACTGTAGAAAAGGCAATCCCTGGCGCAATTAAAATTTGCGACAGTAAAAAATTATTTTTTGAAAAATTTACTATAGAAAAGGCAATCCCTGGCGTATTTAAAATTTGCGACAGTAAAGAATTATTTTTTGAATAATTTACTATAGAAAAGGCAATCCCTGGCGCAATTAAAATTTGCGACTGTAAAAAATTATTTTTTGAAAAAGTTACTATAGAAAAGGCAATCCCTGGCGTAATTAAAATTTGCGACAGTAAAAAATTATTTTTTGAAAAATTTACTGTAGAAAAGGCAATCCCTGGCGCAATTAAAATTTGCGACAGTAGAAAATTATTTTTTGAAAAAGTTACTATAGAAAAGGCAATCCCTGGCGTAATTAAAATTTGCGACAGTAAAAAATTATTTTTTGAAAAATTTACTGTAGAAAAGGCAATCCCTGGCGCAATTAAAATTTGCGACAGTAGAAAATTAAATTTTGAAAAATTTACTATAGAAAAGGCAATCCCTGGCGTAATTAAAATTTGCGACAGTATAAAATTATTTTTTGTAAAATTTACTGTAGAAAAGGCAATCCCTGGCGGATTTAAAATTTGCGACAGTAAAAAATTAGTTTTTGAAAAATTTACTATAGAAAAGGCAATCCCTGGCGTATTTAAAATTTGCGACAGTAAAAAATTAATTTTTGAAAAATTTACTGTAGAAAAGGCAATCCCTGGCGCAATTAAAATTTGCGACAGTAAAAAATTATTTTTTGAATAATTTACTATAGAAAAGGCAATCCCTGGCGTATTTAAAATTTGCGACAGTATAAGATTAATTTTTGAAAAATTTACTATAGAAAAGGCAATCCCTGGCGCAATTAAAATTTGCGACAGTAAAAAATTATTTTTTGAAAAATTTACTATAGAAAAGACAATCCCTGGCGTAATCAAAATTTGCGACAGTACTAAATTAATTTTTGAAAAATTTACGATAGAAAAGGCAATCCCAGGCGCAATTAAAATTTGCGACAGTAGAAAATTATTTTTTGAAAAATTTACTATAGAAAAGGCAATCCCTGGCGTAATTAAAATTTGCGACAGTAAAAAATTATTTTTTGCAAAATTTACTATAGAAAAGGCAATCCCTGGCGTAATTAAAATTTGCGACAGTATAAAATTATTTTTTGAATAATTTACTATAGAAAAGGCAATCCCTGGCGGATTTAAAATTTTCGACAGTAAAAAATTATTTTTTGAAAAATTTACTGTAGAATAGGCAATCCCTGGCGTATTTAAAATTTGTGACAGTAAAAAATTAATTTTTGAAAAATTTACTGTAGAAAAGGCAATCCCTGGCGCAATTAAAATTTGCGACAGTAAAAAATTATTTTTTGAATATTTTACTATAGAAAAGGCAATACCTGGCGTATTTAAAATTTGCGACAGTATAAAATTAATTTTTGAAAAATTTACTATAGAAAAGGCAATCCCTGGCGAAATTAAAATTTGCGAAAGTAAAAAAGTATTTTTTGAAAAATTTACTATAGAAAAGGCAATCCCTGGCGTAATTAAAATTTGCGACAGTATAAAATTAATTTTTGAAAAATTTACGATAGAAAAGGCAATCCCTGGCGCAATTAAAATTTGCGACAGTAAATAATTATTTTTTGAAAAATTTACTATAGAAAAGGCAATCCCTGTCGTAATTAAAATTTGCGACAGTAAAAAATTATTTTTTGAAAAATTTACTGTAGAAAAGACAATCCCTGGCGCAATTAAAATTTGCGACAGTAAAAAATTATTTTTTGAATAATTTACTATAGAAAAGGCAATCCCTGGCGTATTTAAAATTTGCGACAGTATAAAATTAATTTTTGAAAAATTTACTATAGAAAAGGCAATCCCTGGCGCAATTAAAATTTGCGAAAGTAAAAAATTATTTTTTGAAAAATTTACTATAGAAAATGCAATCCCTGGCGTAATTAAAATTTGCGACAGTATAAAATTAATTTTTGAAAAATTTACGATAGAAAAGGCAATCCCTGGCGCAATTAAAATTTGCGACAGTAAATAATTATTTTTTGAAAAATTTACTGTAGAATAGGCAATCCCTGGCGTATTTAAAATTTGCGACAGTAAAAAATTAATTTTTGAAAAATTTACTGTAGAAAAGGCAATCCCTGGCGCAATTAAAATTTGCGACAGTAAAAATTTACTGTAGAAAAGGCAATCCCTGGCGCAATTAAAATTTGCGACAGTATAAAATTAAATTTTGAAAAATTTACTATAGAAAAGGCTATCCCTGGCGTAATTAAAATTTGCGAAAGTAAAAAATTATTTTTTGAAAAATTTACTATAGAAAACGCAATCCCTGGCGTAGTTAAAATTTGCGACAGTAAAAAATTATTTTTTGAAAAATTTACTGTAGAAAAGACAAGCCCTGGCGCAATTAAAATTTGCGACAGTAGAAAATTATTTTTTGAAAAATTTACTGTAGAAAAGGCAAACCCTGGCGCAATTAAAATTTGCGACAGTAGAAAATTATTTTTTGAAAAATTTACTGTAGAAAAGGCAATACCTGGCGCAATTAAAATTTGCCACAGTAAAAAATTATTTTTTGAAAAATTTACTATAGAAAAGGCAATCCCTGGCATATTTAAAATTTGCGACAGTAAAAAATTATTTTTTGAATAATTTACTATAGAAAAGGCAATCCCTGGCGCAATTAAAATTTGCGACAGTAAAAAATTTACTATAGAAAAGGCAATCCCTGGCGTATTTAAAATTTGCGACAGTATAAAATTATTTTTTGAAAAATTTACTATAGAAAAGGCAATCCCTGGCGCAGTTAAAATTTGCGACAGTAAAAAATTATTTTTTGAAAAATTTACTGTAGAAAAGGCAATCCCTGGCGTAATTAAAATTTGCGACAGTAAAAAATATTTTTTGAAAAATTTACTATGGAAAAGGTAATCCCTGGCGTAATTAAAATTTGCGACAGTAAAAAATTATTTTGTGCAAAATTTACTATAGAAAAGGCAATCCCTGGCGTAATTAAAATTTGCGACAGTATAAAATTATTTTTTGAATAATTTACTATAGAAAAGGCAATCCCTGGCGGATTTAAAATTTTCGACAGTAAAAAATTATTTTTTGAAAAATTTACTGTAGAATAGGCAATCCCTGGCGTATTTAAAATTTGCGACAGTAAAAAATTAATTTTTGAAAAATTTACTGTAGAAAAGGCAATCCCTGGCGCAATTAAAATTTGCGACAGTAAAAAAATATTTTTTGAATAATTTACTATAGAAAGGCAATCCCTGGCGTATTTAAAATTTGCGACAGTATAAAATTAATTTTTGAAAAATTTACTATAGAAAAGTCAATCCCTGGCGCAATTAAAATTTGCGTAAGTAAAAAATTATTTTTTTTTAAAAATTTACTATAGAAAAGGCAATCCCTGTCGTAATTAAAATTTGCGACAGTATAAAATTAATTTTTGAAAAATTTACGATAGAAAAGCAATCCCTGGCGCAATTAAAATTTGCGACAGTAAATAATTATTTTTTGAAAAATTTACTATAGAAAAGGCAATCCCTGGCGTAATTAAAATTTGCGACAGTAAAAAATTATTTTTTGAAAAATTTACTGTAGAAAAGACAATCCCTGGCGCAATTAACATTTGCGACAGTATAAAATTAAATTTTGAAAAATTTACTGTAGAAAAGGCAATCCCTGGCGTAATTAAAATTTGCGACAGTAAAAAATTATTTTTTGAAAAATTTACTATAGAAAAGCCAATCCCTCGCGTAATTAAAATTTGCGACAGTAAAAAATTTACAGTAGAAAAGGCAATCCCTAGCGCAATTAAAATTTGCGACAGTATAAAATTAAATTTTGAAAAATTTACTATAGAAAAGGCAATCCCTGGCGTAATTAAAATTTGCGAAATTAAAAAATTATTTTTTGAAAAATTTACTATAGAAAACGCAATCCCTGGCGTAGTTAAAATTTGCGACAGTAAAAAATTATTTTTTGAAAAATTTACTATAGAGAAGGCAATCCCTGGCGCAATTAAAATTTGCGACAGTAGAAAATTATTTTTTGAAAAATTTACTGTAGAAAAGGCAAACCTTGGCGCAATTAAAATTTGCGACAGTAGAAAATTATTTTTTGAAAAATTTACTGTAGAAAAGGCAATACTTGGCGCAATTAAAATTTGCGACAGTAAAAAATTATTTTTTGAAAAATTTACTATAGAAAAGGCAATCCCTGGCGTATTTAAAATTTGCGACAGTAAAAAAATATTTTTTTGAATAATTTACTATAGAAAAGGCAATCCCTGGCGCAATTAAAATTTGCGACAATAAAAAATTAATTTTTGAAAAATTTACTATAGAAAAGGCAATCCCTGGCGTAATTAAAATTTGTGACCGTATAAAATTATTTTTTGAAAAATTTACTATAGAAAAGGCAATCCCTGGCGCAATTAAAATTTGCGACAGTAAAAAATTATTTTTTGAAAAATTTACTGTAGAAAAGGCAATCCCTGGCGTAATTAAAATTTGCGACAGTAAAAAATTTTTTTTGAAAAATTTACTATAGAAAAGGCAATCCCTGGCTTAGTTAAAATTTGCGACAGTAAAAAATTATTTTTTGACAAATTTACTGTAGAAAAGGCAATCCCTGGCGCAATTAAAATTTGCTACAGTAGAAAATTATTCTTTGAAAAATTTACTATAGAAAAGGCAATCCCTGGCGTAATTAAAATTTGCGACAGTAAAAAATTAATTTTTGAAAAAGTTACTATAGAAAAGGCAATCCCTGGCGTATTTAAAATTTGCGACAGTAAAAAATTATTTTTTGAAAAATTTACTGTAGAAAAGGCAATCCCTGGCGAAATAAAAATTTGCGATAGCAAAAAATTATTTTTTGAAAAATTTACTATAGAAAAGGCAATCCCTGGCGTATTTAAAATTTGCGACAGTAAAAAATTAATTTGTGAAAAATTTACTATATAAAAGGCAATCCCTGGCGTAATTAAAATTTGCGACAGTAAAAAATTATTTTTTGAAAAATTTACTGTAGAAAAGGCAATCCCTGGCGTAATTAAAATTTTCGACAGTAAAAAATTATTTTTTGAAAAATTTACTGTAGAAAAGGCAATCCTTGGCGCAATTAAAATTTGCGACAGTAAAAAACTATTTTCGAATAATTTACTATAGAAAAGGCAATCCCTGGCGTAATTAAAATTTCCGAGAGTAAAAAATTATTTTTTGAAAAATTTACTGTAGAAAAGGCAATCCCTGGCGCAATTAAAATTTGCGACAGTAAAAAATTATTTTTTGAATAATTTACTATAGGAAAGGCAATCCCTGGCTCAATTAAAATTTGCGACAGTAGAAAATTATTTTTTGAAAAATTTACTGTAGAAAAGGCAATCCCTGGCGCAATTAAAATTTGCAAAAGTAACAAATTATTTTTTGAATAATTTACTATAGAAAAGGCAATCCCTGGCGCAATTAAAATTTGCGACAGTAGAAAATTATTTTTTGAATAATTTACTGTAGAAAAGGCAATCCCTGGCGCAATTAAAATTTGCGACAGTAAAAAATTATTTTTTGCAAAATTTACTATAGAAAAGGCAATCCCTGGCGCAATTAAAATTTGCGACAGTAGAAAATTATTTTTTGAAAAATATACTATAGAAAAGGCAATCCCTGGCGTAATTAAAATTTGCGACAGTAAAAAATTAATTTTTGAAAATTTTACTATAGAAAAGGCAATCCCTGGCGTAATTAAAATTTGCGACAGTAAAAAGTTATTTTTTGAAAAATTTACTGTAGAAAAGGCAATTCCTGGGGTAATTAAAATTTTCGACAGTAAAAAATTATTTTTTGAAAAATTTACTGTAGAAAAGGCAATCCCTGGCGCAATTAAAATTTGCGACAGTAGAAAATTATTTTTGAAAAATTTACTGTAGAAAAGGCAATCCCTGGCGCAATTAAAATTTGCGACAGTAAAAAATTATTTTTTGAATAATTTACTATAGAAAAGGCAATCCCTGGCGCAATTAAAATTTGCGACAGTAGAAAATTATTTTTTGAAAAATTTACTGTAGAAAAGGCAATCCCTGGCGCAATTAAAATTTGCGACAGTAAAAAATGATTTTTTGATTAATTTACTATAGAAAAGGCAATCCCTGGCGTAATTAAAATTTGCAACAGTAAAAAATTATTTTTTGAAAAATTTACTGTAGAAAAGGCAATCCCTGGCGCAATTAAAATTTGCGACAGTAAAAAATTATTTTTTGCAAAATTTACTATAGAAAAGGCAATTCCTGGCGTAATTAAAATTTGCGACATTAAAAAATTATTTTTTGAAAAATTTACTATAGAAAAGGCAATCCCTGGCGCAATTAAAATTTGCGAGAGTAGAAAATTATTTTTTGAAAAATTTACTGTAGAAAAGGCAATCCCTGGCGCAATTAAAATTTGCGACAGTAAAAAATTATTTTTTGAATAATTTACTATAGAAAAGGCAATCCCTGGCGCAATTAAAATTTGCGACAGTAGAAAATTATTTTTTGAATAATTTACTGTAGAAAAGGCAATCCCTGGCGTAATTAAAATTTGCGACAATAAAAAATTATTTTTTGAAAAATTTACTATAGAAAAGGCAATCCCTGGCGTAACTAAAATTTGCGAGAGTAAAAAATTATTTTTTGAAAAATTTACTGTAGAAAAGGCAATCCCTGGCGCAATTAAAATTTGCGACAGTATAAAATTAAATTTTAAAAATTTACTATAGAAAAGGCAATCCCTGGCGTAATTGAAATTTGCGACAGTAAAAAATTTACTATAGAAAAGGCAATCCCTGGCGTAGTTAAAATTTGCGACAGTAAAAAATTATTTTTTGAAAAATTTACTGTAGAAAAGGCAATCCCTGGCGCAATTAAAATTTGCGACAGTAGAAAATTATTTTTTGAAAAATTTACTGTAGAAAAGCAAACCCTAGCGCAATTAAAATTGGCGACAGTAGAAAATTATTTTTTGAAAAATTTACTGTAGAAAAGGCAATCCCTGGCGCAATTAAAATTTGCGACAGTAAAAAATTATTTTTTGAAAAATTTACTGTAGAAAAGGCAATCCCTGGCGCAATTAAAATTTGCGACAGTAAAAAATTATTTTTTGAATAATTTACTATAGAAAAGGCAATCCCTGGCGTAATTAAAATTTGCGACAATAGAAAATTATTTTTTGAAAAATATACTATAGAAAAGGCAATCCCTGGCGTAATTAAAATTTGCGACAGTAAAAAATTAATTTTTGAAAATTATACTACAGAAAAGGCAATCCCTGGCGTAATTAAAATTTGCGACAGTAAAAAATTATTTTTTGAAAAAATTACTGTAGAAAAGGCAATTTCTGGGGTAATTAAAATTTTCGACAGTAAAAAATTATTTTTTGAAAAATTTACTGTAGAAAAGGCAATCCCTGGCGCAATTAAAATTTGCGACAGTAGAAAATTATTTTTTGAAAAATTTACTGTAGAAAAGGCAATCCCTGGCGCAATTAAAATTTGCGACAGTAAAAAATGATTTTTTGATTAATTTACTATAGAAAAGGCAATCCCTGGCGTAATTAAAATTTGCAACAGTAAAAAATTATTTTTTGAAAAATTTACTGTAGAAAAGGCAATCCCTGGCGCAATTAAAATTTGCGACAGTAAAAAATTATTTTTTGCAAAATTTACTATAGAAAAGGCAATTCCTGACGTAATTAAAATTTGCGACATTAAAAAATTATTTTTTGAAAAATTTACTATAGAAAAGGCAATCCCTGGCGCAATTAAAATTTGCAAGAGTAGAAAATTATTTTTTGAAAAATTTACTCTAGAAAAGGCAATCCCTGGCGCAATTAAAATTTGCGACAGTAAAAAATTATTTTTTGAATGATTTACTATAGAAAAGGCAATCCCTGGCGCAATTAAAATTTGCGACAGTAGAAAATTATTTTTTGAATAATTTACTGTAGAAAAGGCAATCCCTGGCGCAATTAAAATTTGCGACAGTAAAAAACAATTTTTTGCAAAATTACTATAGAAAAGGCAATTCCTGGCGCAATTAAAATTTGGGAGAGTAGAAAATTATTTTTTGAAAAATTTACTATAGAAAAGGCAATCCCTGGCGTAATTAAAATTTTCGACAGTAAAAAATTATTTTTTGAAAAATTTACTGTAGAAAAGGCAATCCCTGGCGCAATTAAAATTTGCGACAGTAGAAAATTATTTTTTGAAAAATTTACTGTAGAAAAGGCAATCCCTGGCGTAATTAAAATTTGCGACAGTAAAAAATTATTTTTTGACAAATTTACTATAGAAAAGGCAATCCCTGGCGTAATTAAGATTTGCGACAATAGAAAATTATTTTTTGAAAAATATACTATAGAAAAGGCAATCTCTGGCGTAATTAAAATTTGCGACAGTAAAAAATTAATTTTTGAAAATTTTACTATAGAAAAGGCAATCCCTGGCTTAATTAAAATTTGCGAGAGTAAAAAATTATTTTTTGAAAAATTTACTGTAGAAAAGGCAATTCCTGGGGTAATTAAAATTTGCGACAGTAGAAAATTATTTTTTGAAAAATTTACTGTAGAAAAGGCAATCCCTGGCGCAATTAAAATTTGCGACAGTAAAAAATTATTTTTTGAATAATTTACTATAGAAAAGGCAATACCTGGCGTAATTAAAATTTGCAACAGTAAAAAATTATTTTTTGAAAAATTTACTGTAGAAAAGGCAATCCCTGGCGCAATTAAAATTTGCGACAGTAAAAAATTATTTTTTGCAAAATTTACTATAGAAAAGGCAATTCCTGGCGTAATTAAAATTTGCGATATTAAAAAATTATTTTTTGAAAAATTTACTATAGAAAAGGCAATCCCTGGCGCAATTAAAATTTGCGAGAGTAGAAAATTATTTTTTGAAAAATTTACTGTAGAAAAGGCAATCCCTGGCGCAATTAAAATTTGCGACAGTAAAAAATTATTTTTTGAATAATTTACTATAGAAAAGGCAATCCCTGGCGCAATTAAAATTTGCGACAGTAGAAAATTATTTTTTGAATAATTTACTGTAGAAAAGGCAATCCCTGGCGTAATTAAAATTTGCGACAATAAAAAATTATTTTTTGAAAAATTTACTATAGAAAAGGCAATCCCTGGCGTAACTAAAATTTGCGAGAGTAAAAAATTATTTTTTGAAAAATTTACTGTAGAAAAGGCAATCCCTGGCGCAATTAAAATTTGCGACAGTATAAAATTAAATTTTTAAAAATTTACTATAGAAAAGGCAATCCCTGGCGTAATTGAAATTTGCGACAGTAAAAAATTTACTATAGAAAAGGCAATCCCTGGCGTAGTTAAAATTTGCGACAGTAAAAAATTATTTTTTGAAAAATTTACTGTAGAAAAGGCAATCCCTGGCGCAATTAAAATTTTCGACAGTAGAAAATTATTTTTTGAAAAATTTACTGTAGAAAAGCAAACCCTAGCGCAATTAAAATTGGCGACAGTAGAAAATTATTTTTTGAAAAATTTACTGTAGAAAAGGCAATCCCTGGCGCAATTAAAATTTGCGACAGTAAAAAATTATTTTTTGAAAAATTTACTGTAGAAAAGGCAATCCCTGGCGCAATTAAAATTTGCGACAGTAAAAAATTATTTTTTGAATAATTTACTATAGAAAGGGCAATCCCTGGCGTAATTAAAATTTGCGACAATAGAAAATTATTTTTTGAAAAATATACTATAGAAAAGGCAATCCCTGGCGTAATTAAAATTTGCGACAGTAAAAAATTAATTTTTGAAAATTATACTACAGAAAAGGCAATCCCTGGCGTAATTAAAATTTGCGACAGTAAAAAATTATTTTTTGAAAAATTTACTGTAGAAAAGGCAATTCCTGGGGTAATTAAAATTTTCGACAGTAAAAAATTATTTTTTGAAAAATTTACTGTAGAAAAGGCAATCCCTGGCGCAATTAAAATTTGCGACAGTAGAAAATTATTTTTTGAAAAATTTACTGTAGAAAAGGCAATCCCTGGCGCAATTAAAATTTGCGACAGTAAAAAATGATTTTTTGATTAATTTACTATAGAAAAGGCAATCCCTGGCGTAATTAAAATTTGCAACAGTAAAAAATTATTTTTTGAAAAATTTACTGTAGAAAAGGCAATCCCTGGCGCAATTAAAATTTGCGACAGTAAAAAATTATTTTTTGCAAAATTTACTATAGAAAAGGCAATTCCTGACGTAATTAAAATTTGCGACATTAAAAAATTATTTTTTGAAAAATTTACTATAGAAAAGGCAATCCCTGGCGCAATTAAAATTTGCAAGAGTAGAAAATTATTTTTTGAAAAATTTACTCTAGAAAAGGCAATCCCTGGCGCAATTAAAATTTGCGACAGTAAAAAATTATTTTTTGAATAATTTACTATAGAAAAGGCAATCCCTGGCGCAATTAAAATTTGCGACAGTAGAAAATTATTTTTTGAATAATTTACTGTAGAAAAGGCAATCCCTGGCGCAATTAAAATTTGCGACAGTAAAAAACAATTTTTTGCAAAATTACTATAGAAAAGGCAATTCCTGGCGCAATTAAAATTTGGGAGAGTAGAAAATTATTTTTTGAAAAATTTACTATAGAAAAGGCAATCCCTGGCGTAATTAAAATTTTCGACAGTAAAAAATTATTTTTTGAAAAATTTACTGTAGAAAAGGCAATCCCTGGCGCAATTAAAATTTGCGACAGTAGAAAATTATTTTTTGAAAAATTTACTGTAGAAAAGGCAATCCCTGGCGTAATTAAAATTTGCGACAGTAAAAAATTATTTTTTGACAAATTTACTATAGAAAAGGCAATCCCTGGCGTAATTAAGATTTGCGACAATAGAAAATTATTTTTTGAAAAATATACTATAGAAAAGGCAATCTCTGGCGTAATTAAAATTTGCGACAGTAAAAAATTAATTTTTGAAAATTTTACTATAGAAAAGGCAATCCCTGGCTTAATTAAAATTTGCGACAGTAAAAAATTATTTTTTGAAAAATTTACTGTAGAAAAGGCAATTCCTGGTGTAATTAAAATTTTCGACAGTAAAAAATTATTTTTTGAAAAATTTACTGTAGAAAAGGCAATCCCTGGCGCAATTAAAATTTGCGACAGTAGAAAATTATTTTTTGAAAAAGTTACTGTAGAAAAGGCAATCCCTGGCGCAATTAAAATTTGCGACAGTAAAAAATGATTTTTTGAATAATTTACTATAGAAAAGGCAATCCCTGGCGTAATTAAAATTTGCAACAGTAAAAAATTATTTTTGAAAAATTTACTGTAGAAAAGGCAATCCCTGGCGCAATTAAAATTTGCGACAGTAAAAAATTATTTTTTGCAAAATTTACTATAGAAAAGGCAATTCCTGACGTAATTAAAATTTGCGACATTAAAAAATTATTTTTTGAAAAATTTACTATATAAAATGCAATCCCTGGCGCAATTAAAATTTGCATGAGTAGAAAATTATTTTTTGAAAAATTTACTCTAGAAAAGGCAATCCCTGGCGCAATTAAAATTTGCGACAGTAAAAAATTATTTTTTGAATAATTTACTATAGAAAAGGCAATCCCTGGCGCAATTAAAATTTGCGACAGTAGAAAATTCTTTTTTGAATAATTTACTGTAGAAAAGGCAATCCCTGGCTCAATTAAAATTTGCGACAGTAAAAAACAATTTTTTGCAAAATTTACTGTAGAAAAGGCAATCCCTGGCGTAATTAAAATTTGCGACAGTAGAAAATTATTTTTTGAAAAATTTACTGTAGAAAAGGCAATCCCTGGCGTAATTAAAATTTGCGACAGTAAAAAATTATTTTTTGACAAATTTACTGTAGAAAAGGCAATCCCTGGCGCAATTAAAATTTGCGACAGTAGAAAATTATTTTTTGAAAAATTTACTATAGAAAAGGCAATCCCTGGCGTAATTAAAATTTGCGACAGTAAAAAATTAATTTTTGAAAAAGTTACTATAGAAAAGGCAATCCCTGGCGTATTTAAAATTTGCGACAGTAAAAAATTATTTTTTGAAAAATTTACTATAGAAAAGGCAATCCCTGGCGCAATTAAAATTTGCGACAGTAAAAAACTATTTTTGAATAATTTACTATAGAAAAGGCAATCCCTGGCGTAATTAAAATTTCCGAGAGTAAAAAATTATTTTTTGAAAAATTTACTGTAGAAAAGGCAATCCCTGGCGCAATTAAAATTTGCGACAGTAAAAAATTATTTTTTGAATAATTTACTATAGGAAAGGCAATCCCTGGCTCAATTAAAATTTGCGACAGTAGAAAATTATTTTTTGAAAAATTTACTGTAGAAAAGGCAATCCCTGGCGCAATTAAAATTTGCAACAGTAACAAATTATTTTTTGAATAATTTACTATAGAAAAGGCAATCCCTGGCGCAATTAAAATTTGCGACAGTAGAAAATTATTTTTTGAATAATTTACTGTAGAAAAGGCAATCCCTGGCGCAATTAAAATTTGCGACAGTAAAAAATTATTTTTTGCAAAATTTACTATAGAAAAGGCAATCCCTGGCGCAATTAAAATTTGCGACAGTAGAAAATTATTTTTTGAAAAATATACTATAGAAAAGGCAATCCCTGGCGTAATTAAAATTTGCGACAGTAAAAAATTAATTTTTGAAAATTTTACTATAGAAAAGGCAATCCCTGGCGTAATTAAAATTTGCGACAGTAAAAAGTTATTTTTTGAAAAATTTACTGTAGAAAAGGCAATTCCTGGGGTAATTAAAATTTTCGACAGTAAAAAATTATTTTTTGAAAAATTTACTGTAGAAAAGGCAATCCCTGGCGCAATTAAAATTTGCGACAGTAGAAAATTATTTTTTGAAAAATTTACTGTAGAAAAGGCAATCCCTGGCGCAATTAAAATTTGCGACAGTAAAAAATTATTTTTTGAATAATTTACTATAGAAAAGGCAATCCCTGGCGTAATTAAAATTTGCAACAGTAAAAAATTATTTTTTGAAAAATTTACTGTAGAAAAGGCAATCCCTGGCGCAATTAAAATTTGCGACAGTAAAAAATTATTTTTTGCAAAATTTACTATAGAAAAGGCAATTCCTGGCGTAATTAAAATTTGCGACATTAAAAAATTATTTTTTGAAACATTTACTATAGAAAAGGCAATCCCTGGCGCAATTAAAATTTGCGAGAGTAGAAAATTATTTTTTGAAAAATTTACTGTAGAAAAGGCAATCCCTGGCGCAATTAAAATTTGCGACAGTAAAAAATTATTTTTTGAATAATTTACTATAGAAAAGGCAATCCCTGGCGCAATTAAAATTTGCGACAGTAGAAAATTATTTTTTGAATAATTTACTGTAGAAAAGGCAATCCCTGGCGTAATTAAAATTTGCGACAATAAAAAATTATTTTTTGAAAAATTTACTGTAGAAAAGCAAACCCTAGCGCAATTAAAATTGGCGACAGTAGAAAATTATTTTTTGAAAAATTTAGTGTAGAAAAGGCATTCCCTGGCGTAACTAAAATTTGCGAGAGTAAAAAATTATTTTTTGAAAAATTTACTGTAGAAAAGGCAATCCCTGGCGCAATTAAAATTTGCGACAGTAAAAAATTATTTTTTGAAAAATTTACTGTAGAAAAGGCAATCCCTGGCGCAATTAAAATTTGCGACAGTAAAAAATTATTTTTTGCAAAATTTACTATAGAAAAGGCAATTCCTGGCGTAATTAAAATTTGCGACATTAAAAAATTATTTTTTGAAACATTTACTATAGAAAAGGCAATCCCTGGCGCAATTAAAATTTGCGAGAGTAGAAAATTATTTTTTGAAAAATTTACTGTAGAAAAGGCAATCCCTGGCGCAATTAAAATTTGCGACAGTAAAAAATTATTTTTTGAATAATTTACTATAGAAAAGGCAATCCCTGGCGCAATTAAAATTTGCGACAGTAGAAAATTATTTTTTGAATAATTTACTGTAGAAAAGGCAATCCCTGGCGTAATTAAAATTTGCGACAATAAAAAATTATTTTTTGAAAAATTTACTGTAGAAAAGCAAACCCTAGCGCAATTAAAATTGGCGACAGTAGAAAATTATTTTTTGAAAAATTTACTGTAGAAAAGGCATTCCCTGGCGTAACTAAAATTTGCGAGAGTAAAAAATTATTTTTTGAAAAATTTACTGTAGAAAAGGCAATCCCTGGCGCAATTAAAATTTGCGACAGTATAAAATTAAATTTTTAAAAATTTACTATAGAAAAGGCAATCCCTGGCGTAATTGAAATTTGCGACAGTAAAAAATTTACTATAGAAAAGGCAATCCCTGGCGTAGTTAAAATTTCCGACAGTAAAAAATTATTTTTTGAAAAATTTACTGTAGAAAAGGCAATCCCTGGCGCAATTAAAATTTGCGACAGTAGAAAATTATTTTTTGAAAAATTTACTGTAGAAAAGCAAACCCTAGCGCAATTAAAATTGGCGACAGTAGAAAATTATTTGTTGAAAAATTTACTATAGAAAAGGCAATCCCTGGCGTAATTAAAATTTGCGACAGTAAAAAATTAATTTTTGAAAATTTTACTATAGAAAAGGCAATCCCTGGCGTAATTAAAATTTGCGACAGTAAAAAGTTATTTTTTGAAAAATTTACTGTAGAAAAGGCAATTGCTGGGGTAATTAAAATTTTCGACAGTAAAAAATTATTTTTTGAAAAATTTACTGTAGAAAAGGCAATCCCTGGCGCAATTAAAATTTGCGACAGTAAAAAATTATTTTTTGAATAATTTACTATAGAAAAGGCAATCCCTGGCGTAATTAAAATTTGCGACAATAGAAAATTATTTATTGAAAAATATACTATAGAAAAGGCAATCCCTGGCGTAATTAAAATTTGCGACAGTAAAAAATTAATTTTTGAAAATTATACTACAGAAAAGGCAATCCCTGGCGTAATTAAAATTTGCGACAGTAAAAAATTATTTTTTGAAAAATTTACTGTAGAAAAGGCAATTCCTGGGGTAATTAAAATTTTCGACAGTAAAAAATTATTTTTTGAAAAATTTACTGTAGAAAAGGCAATCCCTGGCGCAATTAAAATTTACGACAGTAGAAAATTATTTTTTGAAAAATTTACTGTAGAAAAGGCAATCCCTGGCGCAATTAAAATTTGCGACAGTAAAAAATGATTTTTTGATTAATTTACTATAGAAAAGGCAATCCCTGGCGTAATTAAAATTTGCAACAGTAAAAAATTATTTTTTGAAAAATTTACTGTAGAAATGGCAATCCCTGGCGCAATTAAAATTTGCGACAGTAAAAAATTATTTTTTGCAAAATTTACTATAGAAAAGGCAATTCCTGACGTAATTAAAATTTGCGACATTAAAAAATTATTTTTTGAAAAATTTACTATAGAAAAGGCAATCCCTGGCGCAATTAAAATTTGCAAGAGTAGAAAATTATTTTTTGAAAAATTTACTCTAGAAAAGGCAATCCCTGGCGCAATTAAAATTTGCGACAGTAAAAAATTATTTTTTGAATAATTTACTATAGAAAAGGCAATCCCTGGCGCAATTAAAATTTGCGACAGTAGAAAATTATTTTTTGAATAATTTACTGTAGAAAAGGCAATCCCTGGCGCAATTAAAATTTGCGACAGTAAAAAACAATTTTTTGCAAAATTTACTATAGAAAAGGCAATCCCTGGCGCAATTAAAATTTGGGAGAGTAGAAAATTATTTTTTGAAAAATTTACTATAGAAAAGGCACTCCCTGGCGTAATTAAAATTTTCGACAGTAAAAAATTATTTTTTGAAAAATTTACTGTAGAAAAGGCAATCCCTGGCGCAATTAAAATTTGCGACAGTAGAAAATTATTTTTTGAAAAATTTACTGTAGAAAAGGCAATCCCTGGCGTAATTAAAATTTGCGACAGTAAAAAATTATTTTTTGACAAATTTACTATAGAAAAGGCAATCCCTGGCGTAATTAAGATTTGCGACAATAGAAAATTATTTTTTGAAAAATATACTATAGAAAAGGCAATCTCAGGCGTAATTAAAATTTGCGACAGTAAAAAATTAATTTTGAAAATTTTACTATAGAAAAGGCAATCCCTGGCTTAATTAAAATTTGCGACAGTAAAAAATTATTTTTTGAAAGATTTACTGTAGAAAAGGCAATTCCTGGGGTAATTAAAATTTTCGACAGTAAAAAATTATTTTTTGAAAAATTTACTGTAGAAAAGGCAATCCCTGGCGCAATTAAAATTTGCGACAGTAGAAAATTATTTTTTGAAAAATTTACTGTAGAAAAGGCAATCCCTGGCGCAATTAAAATTTGCGACAGTAAAAAATGATTTTTTGAATAATTTACTATAGAAAAGGCAATCCCTGGCGTAATTAAAATTTGCAACAGTAAAAAATTATTTTTTGAAAAATTTACTGTAGAAAAGGCAATCCCTGGCGCAATTAAAATTTGCGACAGTAAAAAATTATTTTTTGCAAAATTTACTATAGAAAAGGCAATTCCTGACGTAATTAAAATTTGCGACATTAAAAAATTATTTTTTGAAAAATTTACTATAGAAAAGGCAATCCCTGGCGCAATTAAAATTTGCAAGAGTAGAAAATTATTTTTTGAAAAATTTACTCTAGAAAAGGCAATCCCTGGCGCAATTAAAATTTGCGACAGTAAAAAATTATTTTTTGAATAATTTACTATAGAAAAGGCAATCCCTGGCGCAATTAAAATTTGCGACAGTAGAAAATTCTTTTTTGAATAATTTACTGTAGAAAAGGCAATCCCTGGCGCAATTAAAATTTGCGACAGTAAAAAACAATTTTTTGCAAAATTTACTATAGAAAAGGCAATCCCTGGCGCAATTAAAATTTGGGAGAGTAGAAAATTATTTTTTGAAAAATTTACTATAGAAAAGGCAATCCGTGGCGTAATTAAAATTTTCGACAGTAAAAAATAATTTTTTGAAAAATTTACTGTAGAAAAGGCAATCCCTGGCGCAATTAAAATTTGCGACAGTAGAAAATTATTTTTTGAAAAATTTACTGTAGAAAAGGAAATCCCTGGCGTAATTAAAATTTGCGACAGAAAAAAGTTATTTTTTGACAAATTTACTATAGAAAAGCAATCCCTGGCGCAATTAAAATTTGCGAAAGTAAAAAATTATTTTTTGAATAATTTACTATAGAAAAGGCAATCCCTGGCGTAATTAAAATTTGCGACAGTAAAAAATTACTTTTGAATAATTTACTATAGAAAAGGCAATCCCTGGCGTATTTAAAATTTGCGACAGTAAAAAATTATTTTTTGCAAAATTTACTATAGAAAAGGCAATCCCTGGCGTAATTAAAATTTGCGACAATAAAAAATTATTTTTTGAAAAATTTACTATAGAAAAGGCAATCCCTGGCGTAACTAAAATTTGCGAGAGTAAAAAATTATTTTTTGAAAAATTTACTGTAGAAAAGGCAATCCCTGGCGCAATTAAAATTTGCGACAGTATAAAATTAAATTTTTAAAAATTTACTATAGAAAAGGCAATCCCTGGCGTAATTGAAATTTGCGACAGTAAAAAATTTACTATAGAAAAGGCAATCCCTGGCGTAGTTAAAATTTGCGACAGTAAAAAATTATTTTTTGAAAAATTTACTGTAGAAAAGGCAATCCCTGGCGCAATTAAAATTTTCGACAGTAGAAAATTATTTTTTGAAAAATTTACTGTAGAAAAGCAAACCCTAGCGCAATTAAAATTGGCGACAGTAGAAAATTATTTTTTGAAAAATTTACTGTAGAAAAGGCAATCCCTGGCGCAATTAAAATTTGCGACAGTAAAAAATTATTTTTTGAAAAATTTACTGTAGAAAAGGCAATCCCTGGCGCAATTAAAATTTGCGACAGTAAAAAATTATTTTTTGAATAATTTACTATAGAAAGGGCAATCCCTGGCGTAATTAAAATTTGCGACAATAGAAAATTATTTTTTGAAAAATATACTATAGAAAAGGCAATCCCTGGCGTAATTAAAATTTGCGACAGTAAAAAATTAATTTTTGAAAATTATACTACAGAAAAGGCAATCCCTGGCGTAATTAAAATTTGCGACAGTAAAAAATTATTTTTTGAAAAATTTACTGTAGAAAAGGCAATTCCTGGGGTAATTAAAATTTTCGACAGTAAAAAATTATTTTTTGAAAAATTTACTGTAGAAAAGGCAATCCCTGGCGCAATTAAAATTTGCGACAGTAGAAAATTATTTTTTGAAAAATTTACTGTAGAAAAGGCAATCCCTGGCGCAATTAAAATTTGCGACAGTAAAAAATGATTTTTTGATTAATTTACTATAGAAAAGGCAATCCCTGGCGTAATTAAAATTTGCAACAGTAAAAAATTATTTTTTGAAAAATTTACTGTAGAAAAGGCAATCCCTGGCGCAATTAAGATTTGCGACAGTAAAAAATTATTTTTTGCAAAATTTACTATAGAAAAGGCAATTCCTGACGTAATTAAAATTTGCGACATTAAAAAATTATTTTTTGAAAAATTTACTATAGAAAAGGCAATCCCTGGCGCAATTAAAATTTGCAAGAGTAGAAAATTATTTTTTGAAAAATTTACTCTAGAAAAGGCAATCCCTGGCGCAATTAAAATTTGCGACAGTAAAAAATTATTTTTTGAATAATTTACTATAGAAAAGGCAATCCCTGGCGCAATTAAAATTTGCGACAGTAGAAAATTATTTTTTGAATAATTTACTGTAGAAAAGGCAATCCCTGGCGCAATTAAAATTTGCGACAGTAAAAAACAATTTTTTGCAAAATTACTATAGAAAAGGCAATTCCTGGCGCAATTAAAATTTGGGAGAGTAGAAAATTATTTTTTGAAAAATTTACTATAGAAAAGGCAATCCCTGGCGTAATTAAAATTTTCGACAGTAAAAAATTATTTTTTGAAAAATTTACTGTAGAAAAGGCAATCCCTGGCGCAATTAAAATTTGCGACAGTAGAAAATTATTTTTTGAAAAATTTACTGTAGAAAAGGCAATCCCTGGCGTAATTAAAATTTGCGACAGTAAAAAATTATTTTTTGACAAATTTACTATAGAAAAGGCAATCCCTGGCGTAATTAAGATTTGCGACAATAGAAAATTATTTTTTGAAAAATATACTATAGAAAAGGCAATCTCTGGCGTAATTAAAATTTGCGACAGTAAAAAATTAATTTTTGAAAATTTTACTATAGAAAAGGCAATCCCTGGCTTAATTAAAATTTGCGACAGTAAAAAATTATTTTTTGAAAAATTTACTGTAGAAAAGGCAATTCCTGGGGTAATTAAAATTTTCGACAGTAAAAAATTATTTTTTGAAAAATTTACTGTAGAAAAGGCAATCCCTGGCGCAATTAAAATTTGCGACAGTAGAAAATTATTTTTTGAAAAAGTTACTGTAGAAAAGGCAATCCCTGGCGCAATTAAAATTTGCGACAGTAAAAAATGATTTTTTGAATAATTTACTATAGAAAAGGCAATCCCTGGCGTAATTAAAATTTGCAACAGTAAAAAATTATTTTTTGAAAAATTTACTGTAGAAAAGGCAATCCCTGGCGCAATTAAAATTTGCGACAGTAAAAAATTATTTTTTGCAAAATTTACTATAGAAAAGGCAATTCCTGACGTAATTAAAATCTGCGACATTAAAAAATTATTTTTTGAAAAATTTACTATAGAAAAGGCAATCCCTGGCGCAATTAAAATTTGCAAGAGTAGAAAATTATTTTTTGAAAAATTTACTCTAGAAAAGGCAATCCCTGGCGCAATTAAAATTTGCGACAGTAATAAATTATTTTTTGAATAATTTACTATAGAAAAGGCAATCCCTGGCGCAATTAAAATTTGCGACAGTAGAAAATTCTTTTTTGAATAATTTACTGTAGAAAAGGCAATCCCTGGCTCAATTAAAATTTGCGACAGTAAAAAACAATTTTTTGCAAAATTTACTGTAGAAAAGGCAATCCCTGGCGTAATTAAAATTTGCGACAGTAGAAAATTATTTTTTGAAAAATTTACTGTAGAAAAGGCAATCCCTGGCGTAATTAAAATCTGCGACAGTAAAAAATTATTTTTTGACAAATTTACTGTAGAAAAGGCAATCCCTGGCGCAATTAAAATTTGCGACAGTAGAAAATTATTTTTTGAAAAATTTACTGTAGAAAAGGCAATCCCTGGCGTAATTAAAATTTGCGACAGTAAAAAATTAATTTTTGAAAAAGTTACTATAGAAAAGGCAATCCCTGGCGTATTTAAAATTTGCGACAGTAAAAAATTATTTTTTGAAAAATTTACTATAGAAAAGGCAATCCCTGGCGCAATTAAAATTTGCGACAGTAAAAAACTATTTTTGAATAATTTACTATAGAAAAGGCAATCCCTGGCGTAATTAAAATTTCCGAGAGTAAAAAATTATTTTTTGAAAAATTTACTGTAGAAAAGGCAATCCCTGGCGCAATTAAAATTTGCGACAGTAAAAAATTATTTTTTGAATAATTTACTATAGGAAAGGCAATCCCTGGCTCAATTAAAATTTGCGACAGTAGAAAATTATTTTTTGAAAAATTTACTGTAGAAAAGGCAATCCCTGGCGCAATTAAAATTTGCAACAGTAACAAATTATTTTTTGAATAATTTACTATAGAAAAGGCAATCCCTGGCGCAATTAAAATTTGCGACAGTAGAAAATTATTTTTTGAATAATTTACTGTAGAAAAGGCAATCCCTGGCGCAATTAAAATTTGCGACAGTAAAAAATTATTTTTTGCAAAATTTACTATAGAAAAGGCAATCCCTGGCGCAATTAAAATTTGCGACAGTAGAAAATTATTTTTTGAAAAATATACTATAGAAAAGGCAATCCCTGGCGTAATTAAAATTTGCGACAGTAAAAAATTAATTTTTGAAAATTTTACTATAGAAAAGGCAATCCCTGGCGTAATTAAAATTTGCGACAGTAAAAAGTTATTTTTTGAAAAATTTACTGTAGAAAAGGCAATCCCTGGCGCAATTAAAATTTGCGACAGTAGAAAATTATTTTTTGAAAAATTTACTGTAGAAAAGGCAATCCCTGGCGCAATTAAAATTTGCGACAGTAAAAAATTATTTTTTGAATAATTTACTATAGAAAAGGCAATCCCTGGCGTAATTAAAATTTGCAACAGTAAAAAATTATTTTTTGAAAAATTTACTGTAGAAAAGGCAATCCCTGGCGCAATTAAAATTTGCGACAGTAAAAAATTATTTTTTGCAAAATTTACTATAGAAAAGGCAATTCCTGGCGTAATTAAAATTTGCGACATTAAAAAATTATTTTTTGAAACATTTACTATAGAAAAGGCAATCCCTGGCGCAATTAAAATTTGCGAGAGTAGAAAATTATTTTTTGAAAAATTTACTGTAGAAAAGGCAATCCCTGGCGCAATTAAAATTTGCGACAGTAAAAAATTATTTTTTGAATAATTTACTATAGAAAAGGCAATCCCTGGCGCAATTAAAATTTGCGACAGTAGAAAATTATTTTTTGAATAATTTACTGTAGAAAAGGCAATCCCTGGCGTAATTAAAATTTGCGACAATAAAAAATTATTTTTTGAAAAATTTACTGTAGAAAAGCAAACCCTAGCGCAATTAAAATTGGCGACAGTAGAAAATTATTTTTTGAAAAATTTACTGTAGAAAAGGCATTCCCTGGCGTAACTAAAATTTGCGAGAGTAAAAAATTATTTTTTGAAAAATTTACTGTAGAAAAGGCAATCCCTGGCGCAATTAAAATTTGCGACAGTATAAAATTAAATTTTTAAAAATTTACTATAGAAAAGGCAATCCCTGGCGTAATTGAAATTTGCGACAGTAAAAAATTTACTATAGAAAAGGCAATCCCTGGCGTAGTTAAAATTTGCGACAGTAAAAAATTATTTTTTGAAAAATTTACTGTAGAAAAGGCAATCCCTGGCGCAATTAAAATTTGCGACAGTAGAAAATTATTTTTTGAAAAATTTACTGTAGAAAAGCAAACACTAGCGCAATTAAAATTGGCGACAGTAGAAAATTATTTGTTGAAAAATTTACTGTAGAAAAGGCAATCCCTGGCGCAATTAAAATTTGCGACAGTAAAAAAATTATTTTTTGAAAAATTTACTGTAGAAACGGCAATCCCTGGCGCAATTAAAATTTGCGACAGTAAAAAATTATTTTTTGAATAATTTACTATAGAAAAGGCAATCCCTGGCGTAATTAAAATTTGCGACAATAGAAAATTATTTATTGAAAAATATACTATAGAAAAGGCAATCCCTGGCGTAATTAAAATTTGCGACAGTAAAAAATTAATTTTTGAAAATTATACTACAGAAAAGGCAATCCCTGGCGTAATTAAAATTTGCGACAGTAAAAAATTATTTTTTGAAAAATTTACTGTAGAAAAGGCAATTCCTGGGGTAATTAAAATTTTCGACAGTAAAAAATTATTTTTTGAAAAATTTACTGTAGAAAAGGCAATCCCTGGCGCAATTAAAATTTACGACAGTAGAAAATTATTTTTTGAAAAATTTACTGTAGAAAAGGCAATCCCTGGCGCAATTAAAATTTGCGACAGTAAAAAATGATTTTTTGATTAATTTACTATAGAAAAGGCAATCCCTGGCGTAATTAAAATTTGCAACAGTAAAAAATTATTTTTTGAAAAATTTACTGTAGAAAAGGCAATCCCTGGCGCAATTAAAATTTGCGACAGTAAAAAATTATTTTTTGCAAAATTTACTATTGAAAAGGCAATTCCTGACGTAATTAAAATTTGCGACATTAAAAAATTATTTTTTGAAAAATTTACTATAGAAAAGGCAATCCCTGGCGTAATTAAAATTTGCGACAGTAAAAAATTATTTTTTGACAAATTTACTATAGAAAAGGCAATCCCTGGCGTAATTAAGATTTGCGACAATAGAAAATTATTTTTTGAAAAATATACTATAGAAAAGGCAATCTCAGGCGTAATTAAAATTTGCGACAGTAAAAAATTAATTTTTGAAAATTTTACTATAGAAAAGGCAATCCCTGGCTTAATTAAAATTTGCGACAGTAAAAAATTATTTTTTGAAAGATTTACTGTAGAAAAGGCAATTCCTGGGGTAATTAAAATTTTCGACAGTAAAAAATTATTTTTTGAAAAATTTACTGTAGAAAAGGCAATCCCTGGCGCAATTAAAATTTGCGACAGTAGAAAATTATTTTTTGAAAAATTTACTGTAGAAAAGGCAATCCCTGGCGCAATTAAAATTTGCGACAGTAAAAAATGATTTTTTGAATAATTTACTATAGAAAAGGCAATCCCTGGCGTAATTAAAATTTGCAACAGTAAAAAATTATTTTTTGAAAAATTTACTGTAGAAAAGGCAATCCCTGGCGCAATTAAAATTTGCGACAGTAAAAAATTATTTTTTGCAAAATTTACTATAGAAAAGGCAATTCCTGACGTAATTAAAATTTGCGACATTAAAAAATTATTTTTTGAAAAATTTACTATAGAAAAGGCAATCCCTGGCGCAATTAAAATTTGCAAGAGTAGAAAATTATTTTTTGAAAAATTTACTCTAGAAAAGGCAATCCCTGGCGCAATTTAAATTTGCGACAGTAAAAAATTATTTTTTGAATAATTTACTATAGAAAAGGCAATCCCTGGCGCAATTAAAATTTGCGACAGTAGAAAATTCTTTTTTGAATAATTTACTGTAGAAAAGGCAATCCCTGGCGCAATTAAAATTTGCGACAGTAAAAAACCATTTTTTGCAAAATTTACTATAGAAAAGGCAATCCCTGGCGCAATTAAAATTTGGGAGAGTAGAAAATTATTTTTTGAAAAATTTACTATAGAAAAGGCAATCCGTGGCGTAATTAAAATTTTCGACAGTAAAAAATAATTTTTTGAAAAATTTACTGTAGAAAAGGCAATCCCTGGCGCAATTAAAATTTGCGACAGTAGAAAATTATTTTTTGAAAAATTTACTGTAGAAAAGGAAATCCCTGGCGTAATTAAAATTTGCGACAGAAAAAAGTTATTTTTTGACAAATTTACTATAGAAAAGCAATCCCTGGCGCAATTAAAATTTGCGAAAGTAAAAAATTATTTTTTGAATAATTTACTATAGAAAAGGCAATCCCTGGCGTAATTAAAATTTGCGACAGTAAAAAATTACTTTTGAATAATTTACTATAGAAAAGGCAATCCCTGGCGTATTTAAAATTTGCGACAGTAAAAAATTATTTTTTGCAAAATTTACTATAGAAAAGGCAATCCCTGGCGCAATTAAAATTTGCGACAGTATAAAATTAAATTTTGAAAAATTTACTATAGAAAAGGCAATCCCTGGCGTAATTAAGATTTGCGACAATAAAAAATTATTTTTTGAAAAATTTACTATAGAAAAGGCAATCCCTGGCGTAATTAAAATTTGCGAGAGTAAAAAATTATTTTTTGAAAAATTTACTGTAGAAAAGGCAATCCCTGGCGCAATTAAAATTTGCGACAGTATAAAATTAAATTTTTAAAAATTTACTATAGAAAAGGCAATCCCTGGCGTAATTGAAATTTGCGACAGTAAAAAATTATTTTTTGAAAAATTTACTATAGAAAAGGCAATCCCTGGCGTAGTTAAAATTTGCGACAGTAAAAAATTATTTTTTGAAAAATTTACTGTAGAAAAGGCAATCCCTGGCGCAATTAAAATTTGCGACAGTAGAAAATTATTTTTTGAAAAATTTGCTGTAGAAAAGCAAACCATAGCGCAATTAAAATTTGCGACAGTAGAAAATTATTTTTTGAAAAATTTACTGTAGAAAAGGCAATCCCTGGGGTAATTAAAATTTTCGACAGTAAAAAATTATTTTTTGAAAAATTTACTGTAGAAAAGGCAATTCCTGGGGTAATTAAAATTTTCGACAGTAAAAAATTATTTTTTGAAAAATTTACTGTAGAAAAGGCAATCCCTGGCGCAATTAAAATTTGCGACAGTAGAAAATTATTTTTTGAAAAATTTACTGTAGAAAAGGCAATCCCTGGCGCAATTAAAATTTGCGACAGTAAAAAATTATTTTTTGAATAATTTACTATAGAAAAGGCAATCCCTGGCGTAATTAAAATTTGCAACAGTAAAAAATTATTTTTTGAAAAATTTACTGTAGAAAAGGCAATCCCTGGCGCAATTAAAATTTGCGACAGTAAAAAATTATTTTTTGCAAAATTTACTATAGAAAAGGCAATTCCTGGCGTAATTAAAATTTGCGACATTAAAAAATTATTTTTTGAAAAATTTACTATAGAAAAGGCAATCCCTGGCGCAATTAAAATTTCCGACAGTAGAAAATTATTTTTTGAAAAATTTACTGTAGAAAAGGCAATCCCTGGCGTAATTAAAATTTGCGACAGTAAAAAATTAATTTTTGAAAATTTTACTATAGAAAAGGCAATCCCTGGTGTAATTGAAATTTGCGACAGTAAAAAATTAATTTTTGAAAATTTTACTATAGAAAAGGCAATCCCTGGCGTAATCAAAATTTGCGACAGTAAAAAATTATTTTTTGAAAAATTTACTGTAGAAAAGGCAATTCCTGGGGTAATTAAAATTTTCGACGTTAAAAAATTATTTTTTGAAAAATTTACTGTAGAAAAGGCAATCCCTGGCGCAATTAAAATTTGCGACAGTAGAAAATTATTTTTTGAAAAATTTACTGTAGAAAAGGCAATCCCTGGCGCAATTAAAATTTGCGACAGTAAAAAATTATTTTTTGAATAATTTACTATAGAAAAGGCAATCCCTGGCGTAATTAAAATTTGCAAGAGTAAAAAATTATTTTTTGAAAAATTTACTGTAGAAAAGGCAATCCCTGGCGCAATTAAAATTTGCGACAGTAAAAAATTATTTTTTGCAAAATTTACTATAGAAAAGGCAATTCCTGGCGTAATTAAAATTTGCGACATTAAAAAATTATTTTTTGAAAAATTTACTATAGAAAAGGCAATCCCTGGCGCAATTAAAATTTGCGAGAGTAGAAAATTATTTTTTGAAAAATTTACTGTAGAAAAGGCAATCCCTGGCGCAATTAAAATTTGCGACAGTAAAAAATTATTTTTTGAATAATTTACTATAGAAAAGGCAATCCCTGGCGCAATTAAAATTTGCGACAGTAGAAAATTATTTTTTGAATAATTTACTGTAGAAAAGGCAATCCCTGGCGCAATTAAAATTTGCGACAGTAAAAAATAATTTTTTGCAAAATTTACTATAGAAAAGGCAATCCCTGGCGCAATTAAAATTTGCGACATTAAAAAATTATTTTTTGAAAAATTTACTATAGAAAAGGCAATCCCTGGCGCAATTAAAATTTGCGACAGTAGAAAATTATTTTTTGAAAAATTTACTGTAGAAAAGGCAATCCCTGGCGCAATTAAAATTTGCGACAGTAAAAAATTATTTTTTGAAAAATTTACTGTAGAAAAGGCAATCCCTGGCGCAATTAAAATTTGCGACAGTAAAAAATTATTTTTTGCAAAATTTACTATAGAAAAGGCAATTCCTGACGTAATTAAAATTTGCGACATTAAAAAATTATTTTTTGAAAAATTTACTATAGAAAAGGCAATCCCTGGCGCAATTAAAATTTGCAAGAGTAGAAAATTATTTTTTGAAAAATTTACTCTAGAAAAGGCAATCCCTGGCGCAATTAAAATTTGCGACAGTAAAAAATTATTTTTTGAATAATTTACTATAGAAAAGGCAATCCCTGGCGCAATTAAAATTTGCGACAGTAGAAAATTCTTTTTTGAATAATTTACTGTAGAAAAGGCAATCCCTGGCGCAATTAAAATTTGCGACAGTAAAAAACCATTTTTTGCAAAATTTACTATAGAAAAGGCAATCCCTGGCGCAATTAAAATTTGGGAGAGTAGAAAATTATTTTTTGAAAAATTTACTATAGAAAAGGCAATCCGTGGCGTAATTAAAATTTTCGACAGTAAAAAATAATTTTTTGAAAAATTTACTGTAGAAAAGGCAATCCCTGGCGCAATTAAAATTTGCGACAGTAGAAAATTATTTTTTGAAAAATTTACTGTAGAAAAGGAAATCCCTGGCGTAATTAAAATTTGCGACAGAAAAAAGTTATTTTTTGACAAATTTACTATAGAAAAGCAATCCCTGGCGCAATTAAAATTTGCGAAAGTAAAAAATTATTTTTTGAATAATTTACTATAGAAAAGGCAATCCCTGGCGTAATTAAAATTTGCGACAGTAAAAAATTACTTTTGAATAATTTACTATAGAAAAGGCAATCCCTGGCGTATTTAAAATTTGCGACAGTAAAAAATTATTTTTTGCAAAATTTACTATAGAAAAGGCAATCCCTGGCGCAATTAAAATTTGCGACAGTATAAAATTAAATTTTGAAAAATTTACTATAGAAAAGGCAATCCCTGGCGTAATTAAGATTTGCGACAATAAAAAATTATTTTTTGAAAAATTTACTATAGAAAAGGCAATCCCTGGCGTAATTAAAATTTGCGAGAGTAAAAAATTATTTTTTGAAAAATTTACTGTAGAAAAGGCAATCCCTGGCGCAATTAAAATTTGCGACAGTATAAAATTAAATTTTTAAAAATTTACTATAGAAAAGGCAATCCCTGGCGTAATTGAAATTTGCGACAGTAAAAAATTATTTTTTGAAAAATTTACTATAGAAAAGGCAATCCCTGGCGTAGTTAAAATTTGCGACAGTAAAAAATTATTTTTTGAAAAATTTACTGTAGAAAAGGCAATCCCTGGCGCAATTAAAATTTGCGACAGTAGAAAATTATTTTTTGAAAAATTTGCTGTAGAAAAGCAAACCATAGCGCAATTAAAATTTGCGACAGTAGAAAATTATTTTTTGAAAAATTTACTGTAGAAAAGGCAATCCCTGGGGTAATTAAAATTTTCGACAGTAAAAAATTATTTTTTGAAAAATTTACTGTAGAAAAGGCAATTCCTGGGGTAATTAAAATTTTCGACAGTAAAAAATTATTTTTTGAAAAATTTACTGTAGAAAAGGCAATCCCTGGCGCAATTAAAATTTGCGACAGTAGAAAATTATTTTTTGAAAAATTTACTGTAGAAAAGGCAATCCCTGGCGCAATTAAAATTTGCGACAGTAAAAAATTATTTTTTGAATAATTTACTATAGAAAAGGCAATCCCTGGCGTAATTAAAATTTGCAACAGTAAAAAATTATTTTTTGAAAAATTTACTGTAGAAAAGGCAATCCCTGGCGCAATTAAAATTTGCGACAGTAAAAAATTATTTTTTGCAAAATTTACTATAGAAAAGGCAATTCCTGGCGTAATTAAAATTTGCGACATTAAAAAATTATTTTTTGAAAAATTTACTATAGAAAAGGCAATCCCTGGCGCAATTAAAATTTCCGACAGTAGAAAATTATTTTTTGAAAAATTTACTGTAGAAAAGGCAATCCCTGGCGTAATTAAAATTTGCGACAGTAAAAAATTAATTTTTGAAAATTTTACTATAGAAAAGGCAATCCCTGGTGTAATTGAAATTTGCGACAGTAAAAAATTAATTTTTGAAAATTTTACTATAGAAAAGGCAATCCCTGGCGTAATTAAAATTTGCGACAGTAAAAAATTATTTTTTGAAAAATTTACTGTAGAAAAGGCAATTCCTGGGGTAATTAAAATTTTCGACGTTAAAAAATTATTTTTTGAAAAATTTACTGTAGAAAAGGCAATCCCTGGCGCAATTAAAATTTGCGACAGTAGAAAATTATTTTTTGAAAAATTTACTGTAGAAAAGGCAATCCCTGGCGCAATTAAAATTTGCGACAGTAAAAAATTATTTTTTGAATAATTTACTATAGAAAAGGCAATCCCTGGCGTAATTAAAATTTGCAAGAGTAAAAAATTATTTTTTGAAAAATTTACTGTAGAAAAGGCAATCCCTGGCGCAATTAAAATTTGCGACAGTAAAAAATTATTTTTTGCAAAATTTACTATAGAAAAGGCAATTCCTGGCGTAATTAAAATTTGCGACATTAAAAAATTATTTTTTGAAAAATTTACTATAGAAAAGGCAATCCCTGGCGCAATTAAAATTTGCGAGAGTAGAAAATTATTTTTTGAAAAATTTACTGTAGAAAAGGCAATCCCTGGCGCAATTAAAATTTGCGACAGTAAAAAATTATTTTTTGAATAATTTACTATAGAAAAGGCAATCCCTGGCGCAATTAAAATTTGCGACAGTAGAAAATTATTTTTTGAATAATTTACTGTAGAAAAGGCAATCCCTGGCGCAATTAAAATTTGCGACAGTAAAAAATAATTTTTTGCAAAATTTACTATAGAAAAGGCAATCCCTGGCGCAATTAAAATTTGCGACATTAAAAAATTATTTTTTGAAAAATTTACTATAGAAAAGGCAATCCCTGGCGCAATTAAAATTTGCGACAGTAGAAAATTATTTTTTGAAAAATTTACTGTAGAAAAGGCAATCCCTGGCGCAATTAAAATTTGCGACAGTAAAAAATTATTTTTTGAATAATTTACTATAGAAAAGGCAATCCCTGGCGTAATTAAAATTTGCGACAGTAAAAAATTATTTTTTGACAAATTTACTATAGAAAAGGCAATCCCTGGCGCAATTAAAATTTGCGAAAGTAAAAAATTATTTTTTGAATAATTTACTATAGAAAAGGCAATCCCTGGCGCAATTAAAATTTGCGACAGTAAAAAATTACTTTTTGAATAATTTACTATAGAAAAGGCAATCCCTGGCGTATTTAAAATTTGCGACAGTAAAAAATTATTTTTTGAAAAATTTACTATAGAAAAGGCAATCCCTGGCGCAATTAAAATTTGCGACAGTATAAAATTAAATTTTGAAAAATTTACTATAGAAAAGGCAATCCCTGGCGTAATTAAAATTTGCGACAGTAAAAAATTATTTTTTGAAAAATTTACTATAGAAAAGGCAATCCCTGGCGTAATTAAAATTTGCGAGAGTAAAAAATTATTTTTTGAAAAATTTACTGTAGAAAAGGCAATCCCTGGAGCAATTAAAATTTGCGACAGTATAAAATTAAATTTTAAAAAATTTACTATAGAAAAGGCAATCCCTGGCGTAATTGAAATTTGCGACAGTAAAAAATTATTTTTTGAAAAATTTACTATAGAAAAGGCAATCCCTGGCGTAGTTAAAATTTGCGACAGTAAAAAATTATTTTTTGAAAAATTTACTGTAGAAAAGGCAATCCCTGGCGCAATTAAAACTTGCGACAGTAAAAAATAATTTTTTGCAAAATTTACTATAGAAAAGGCAATCCCTGGCGCAATTAAAATTTGCGACATTAAAAAATTATTTTTTGAAAAATTTACTATAGAAAAGGCAATCCCTGGCGTAATTAAAATTTGCGACAGTAAAAAATTATTTTTTGACAAATTTACTATAGAAAAGGCAATCCCTGGCGCAATTAAAATTTGCGACATTAAAAAATTATTTTTTGAAAAATTTACTATAGAAAAGGCAATCCCTGGCGCAATTAAAATTTGCGACAGTAGAAAATTATTTTTTGAAAAATTTACTGTAGAAAAGGCAATCACTGGCGCAATTAAAATTTGCGACAGTAAAAAATTATTTTTTTTAATAATTTACTATAGAAAAGGCAATCCCTGGCGCAATTAAAATTTGCGACAGTAGAAAATTATTTTTTGAATAATTTACTGTAGAAAAGGCAATCCCTGGCGCAATTAAAATTTGCGACAGTAAAAAATAATTTTTTGCAAAATTTACTATAGAAAAGGCAATCCCTGGCGCAATTAAAATTTGCGACATTAAAAAATTATTTTTTGAAAAATTTACTATAGAAAAGGCAATCCCTGGCGCAATTAAAATTTGCGACAGTAGAAAATTATTTTTTGAAAAATTTACTGTAGAAAAGGCAATCCCTGGCGCAATTAAAATTTGCGACATTAAAAAATTATTTTTTGAATAATTTACTATAGAAAAGGCAATCCCTGGCGCAATTAAAATTTGCGACAGTAGAAAATTATTTTTTGAATAATTTACTGTAGAAAAGGCAATCCCTGGCGCAATTAAAATTTGCGACAGTAAAAAATAATTTTTTGCAAAATTTACTATAGAAAAGGCAATCCCTGGCGCAATTAAAATTTGCGACATTAAAAAATTATTTTTTGAAAAATTTACTATAGAAAAGGCAATCCCTGGCGCAATTAAAATTTGCGACAGTAGAAAATTATTTTTTGAAAAATTTACTGTAGAAAAGGCAATCCCTGGCGCAATTAAAATTTGCGACAGTAAAAAATTATTTTTTGAATAATTTACTATAGAAAAGGCAATCCCTGGCGTAATTAAAATTTGCGACAGTAAAAAATTATTTTTTGACAAATTTACTATAGAAAAGGCAATCCCTGGCGCAATTAAAAATTGCGAAAGTAAAAAATTATTTTTTGAATAATTTACTATAGAAAAGGCAATCCCTGGCGCAATTAAAATTTGCGACAGTAAAAAATTACTTTTTGAATAATTTACTATAGAAAAGGCAATCCCTGGCGTAGTTAAAATTTGCGACAGTAAAAAATTATTTTTTGAAAAATTTACTGTAGAAAAGGCAATCCCTGGCGCAATTAAAATTTGCGACAGTAAAAAATAATTTTTTGCAAAATTTACTATAGAAAAGGCAATCCCTGGCGTATTTAAAATTTGCGACAGTAAAAAATTATTTTTTGAAAAATTTACTATAGAAAAGGCAATCCCTGGCGCAATTAAAATTTGCGACAGTATAAAATTAAATTTTGAAAAATTTACTATAGAAAAGGCAATCCCTGGCGTAATTAAAATTTGCGACAGTAAAAAATTATTTTTTGAAAAATTTACTATAGAAAAGGCAATCCCTGGCGTAATTAAAATTTGCGAGAGTAAAAAATTATTTTTTGAAAAATTTACTGTAGAAAAGGCAATCCCTGGAGCAATTAAAATTTGCGACAGTATAAAATTAAATTTTTAAAAATTTACTATAGAAAAGGCAATCCCTGGCGTAATTGAAATTTGCGACAGTAAAAAATTATTTTTTGAAAAATTTACTATAGAAAAGGCAATCCCTGGCGTAGTTAAAATTTGCGGCAGTAAAAAATTATTTTTTGAAAAATTTACTGTAGAAAAGGCAATCCCTGGCGCAATTAAAATTTGCGACAGTAAAAAATAATTTTTTGCAAAATTTACTATAGAAAAGGCAATCCCTGGCGCAATTAAAATTTGCGACATTAAAAAATTATTTTTTGAAAAATTTACTATAGAAAAGGCAATCCCTGGCGTAATTAAAATTTGCGACAGTAAAAAATTATTTTTTGACAAATTTACTATAGAAAAGGCAATCCCTGGCGCAATTAAAATTTGCGACATTAAAAAATTATTTTTTGAAAAATTTACTATAGAAAAGGCAATCCCTGGCGCAATTAAAATTTGCGACAGTAGAAAATTATTTTTTGAAAAATTTACTGTAGAAAAGGCAATCCCTGGCGCAATTAAAATTTGCGACAGTAAAAAATTATTTTTTGAATAATTTACTATAGAAAAGGCAATCCCTGGCGCAATTAAAATTTGCGACAGTAGAAAATTATTTTTTGAATAATTTACTGTAGAAAAGGCAATCCCTGGCGCAATTAAAATTTGCGACAGTAAAAAATAATTTTTTGCAAAATTTACTATAGAAAAGGCAATCCCTGGCGCAATTAAAATTTGCGACATTAAAAAATTATTTTTTGAAAAATTTACTATAGAAAAGGCAATCCCTGGCGCAATTAAAATTTGCGACAGTAGAAAATTATTTTTTGAAAAATTTACTGTAGAAAAGGCAATCCCTGGCGCAATTAAAATTTGCGACAGTAAAAAATTATTTTTTGAATAATTTACTATAGAAAAGGCAATCCCTGGCGCAATTAAAATTTGCGACAGTAGAAAATTATTTTTTGAATAATTTACTGTAGAAAAGGCAATCCCTGGCGCAATTAAAATTTGCGACAGTAAAAAATATTTTTTTGCAAAATTTACTATAGAAAAGGCAATCCCTGGCGCAATTAAAATTTGCGACATTAAAAAATTATTTTTTGAAAAATTTACTATAGAAAAGGCAATCCCTGGCGCAATTAAAATTTGCGACAGTAGAAAATTATTTTTTGAAAAATTTACTGTAGAAAAGGCAATCCCTGGCGCAATTAAAATTTGCGACAGTAAAAAATTATTTTTTGAATAATTTACTATAGAAAAGGCAATCCCTGGCGTAATTAAAATTTGCGACAGTAAAAAATTATTTTTTGACAAATTTACTATAGAAAAGGCAATCCCTGGCGCAATTAAAAATTGCGAAAGTAAAAAATTATTTTTTGAATAATTTACTATAGAAAAGGCAATCCCTGGCGCAATTAAAATTTGCGACAGTAAAAAATTACTTTTTGAATAATTTACTATAGAAAAGGCAATCCCTGGCGTATTTAAAATTTGCGACAGTAAAAAATTATTTTTTGAAAAATTTACTATAGAAAAGGCAATCCCTGGCGCAATTAAAATTTGCGACAGTATAAAATTAAATTTTGAAAAATTTACTATAGAAAAGGCAATCCCTGGCGTAATTAAAATTTGCGACAGTAAAAAATTATTTTTTGAAAAATTTACTATAGAAAAGGCAATCCCTGGCGTAATTAAAATTTGCGAGAGTAAAAAATTATTTTTTGAAAAATTTACTGTAGAAAAGGCAATCCCTGGAGCAATTAAAATTTGCGACAGTATAAAATTAAATTTTTAAAAATTTACTATAGAAAAGGCAATCCCTGGCGTAATTGAAATTTGCGACAGTAAAAAATTATTTTTTGAAAATTTACTATAGAAAAGGCAATCCTTGGCGTAGTTAAAATTTGCGACAGTAAAAAATTATTTTTTGAAAAATTTACTGTAGAAAAGGCAATCCCTGGCGCAATTAAAATTTGCGACAGTAGAAAATTATTTTTTGAAAAATTTACTGTAGAAAAGCAAACCCTGGCGCAATTAAAATTTGCGACAGTAGAAAATTATTTTTTGAAAAATTTACTGTAGAAAAGGCAATCCCTGGCGCAATTAAAATTTGCGACAGTAAAAAATTATTTTTTGCAAAATTTACTATAGAAAAGGCAATCCCTGGCGTAATTAAAATTTGCTACAGTAAAAAATTATTTTTTGAAAAATTTACTATAGAAAAGGCAATCCCTGGGCAATTAAAATTTGCGACAGTATAAAATTAAATTTTGAAAAATTTACTATAGAAAAGGCAATCCCTGGCGTAATTAAAATTTGCGACAGTAAAAAATTATTTTTTGAAAAATTTACTATAGAAAAGGCAATCCCTGGCGCAATTAAAATTTGCGACAGTGGAAAATTATTTTTTGAAAAATTTACTGTAGAAAAGGCAATCCCTGGCGCAATTAAAATTTGCGACAGTAAAAAATTATTTTATGAATAATTTACTATAGAAAAGGCAATCCCTGGCGTAATTAAAATTTGCGACAGTAAAAACTAATTTTTTGAAAATTTACTGTAGAAAAGGCAATCCCTGGCGCAATTAAAATTTGCGACAGTAGAAAATTATTTTTTGAAAAATTTACTGTAGAAAAGCAAACCCTGGCGCAATTAAAATTTGCGACAGTAGAAAATTATTTTTTGAAAAATTTACTGTAGAAAAGGCAATCCCTGGCGCAATTAAAATTTGCGACAGTAAAAAATTATTTTTTGCAAAATTTACTATAGAAAAGGCAATCCCTGGCGTAATTAAAATTTGCTACAGTAAAAAATTATTTTTTGAAAAATTTACTATAGAAAAGGCAATCCCTGGGGCAATTAAAATTTGCGACAGTATAAAATTAAATTTTGAAAAATTTACTATAGAAAAGGCAATCCCTGGCGTAATTAAAATTTGCGACAGTAAAAAATTATTTTTGAAAAATTTACTATAGAAAAGGCAATCCCTGGCGCAATTAAAATTTGCGACAGTGGAAAATTATTTTTTGAAAAATTTACTGTAGAAAAGGCAATCCCTGGCGCAATTAAAATTTGCGACAGTAAAAAATTATTTTTTGAATAGTTTACTATAGAAAAGGC
>CAWVNZ010000625.1:0-55790 GCA_963930735.1 Dioctria linearis
AATCCCTGGCGTAATTAAAATTTGCGACAGTAGAAAATTATTTTTTGAATAATTTACTATAGAAAAGGCAATCCCTGGCGCAATTAAAATTTGCGACAGTAGAAAATTATTTTTTGAATAATTTACTATAGAAAAGGCAATCCCTGGCGTAATTAAAACTTGCGAAAGTAAAAAATTATTTTTTGAATAATTTACTATAGAAAAGGCAATCCCTGGCGTAATTAAAATTTGCGACAGTAGACAATTATTTTTTGAATAATTTACTATAGAAAAGGCAATCCCTGGCGTAATTAAAATTTGCGACAGTAAAAAATAATTTTTTGAATAATTTACTATAGAAAAGGCAATCCCTGGCGCAGTTAAAATTTGCGACAGTTGAAAATTATTTTTGAATAATTTACTATAGAAAAGGCAATCCCTGGCGTAATTAAAATTTGCGACAGTATAAAATTATTTTTTGAATAATTTACTATAGAAAAGACAATCCCTGGGTAATTAAAATTTGCGACAGTAGAAAATTATTTTTTGAATAATTTACTATAGAAAAGGCAATCCCTGGCGTATTTAAAATTTGCGACAGTATAAAATTAATTTTTGAAAAATTTACTATATAAAAGGCAATCCCTGGCGTAATTAAAATTTGCGACAGTAGAAAATTATTTTTTGAATAATTTACTATAGAAAAGGCAATCCCTGGCGTAATTAAAACTTGCGACAGTAAAAAATTATTTTTTGAATAATTTACTATAGAAAAGGCAATCCCTGGCGTAATTAAAATTTGCGACAGTATAAAATTATTTTTTGAATAATTTACTATAGAAAAGGCAATTCCTGGCGCAATTAAAATTTGCGACAGTATAAAATTATTTTTTGAATAATTTACTATAGAAAAGGCAATCCCTGGCGTAATTAAAATTTGCGACAGTAGAAAATTATTTTTTGAATAATTTACTATAGAAAAGGCAATCCCTGGCGTATTTAAAATTTGCGACAGTAGAAAATTATTTTTTGAATAATTTACTAGAGAAAAGGCAATCCCTGGCGCAATTAAAATTTGCGACAGTAAAAAAAATATTTTTTGAATAATTTACTATAGAAAAGGCAATCCCTGGCGTAATTAAAATTTGCGACAGTAGAAAATTACTTTTTGAATAATTTACTATAGAAAAGGCAATCCCTGGGATATTTAAAATTTGCGACATTTGAAAATTATTTTTTGAATAATTTACTATAGAAAAGGCAATCCCTGGCGTAATTAAAATTTGCGACAGTTGAAAATTATTTTTTGAATAATTTACTATAGAAAAGGCAATCCCTGGCGTAATTAAAATTTGCGACAGTAAAAAAATATTTTTTGAATAATTTACTATAGAAAAGGCAATCCCTGGCGTAATTAAAATTTGCGACAGTAAAAAAATATTTTTTGAATAATTTACTATAGAAAAGGCAACCCTGGCGTAATTAAAATTTGCGACAGTAGAAAATTATTTTTTGAATAATTTACTATAGAAAAGGCAATCCCTGGGATATTTAAAATTTGCGACAGTAGAAAATTATTTTTTGAATGATTTACTATAGAAAAGGCAATCCCTGGCGTAATTAAAATTTGCGACAGTAAAAAATTATTTTTTGAATAATTTACTATAGAAAAGGCAATCCCTGGCTTAATTAAAATTTGCGACAGTAAAAAATTATTTTTTGAATAATTTACTATAGAAAAGGCAATCCCTGGGATATTTAAAATTTGCGACAGTTGAAAATTATTTTTTGAATAATTTACTATAGAAAAGGCAATCCCTGGCGTAATTAAAATTTGCGACAGTTGAAAATTATTTTTTGAATAATTTACTATAGAAAAGGCAATCCCTGGGATATTTAAAATTTGCGACAGTAAAAAATTATTTTTTGAATAATTTACTATAGAAAAGGCAATCCCTGGCGTAATTAAAATTTGGGACAGTTGAAAATTATTTTTTGAATAATTTACTATAGAAAAGGCAATCCCTGGCGTAATTAAAATTTGCGACAGTAAAAAATTATTTTTTGAATAATTTACTATAGAAAAGGCAATCCCTGGCGTAATTAAAATTTGCGACAGTAAAAAATTATTTTTTGAATAATTTACTATAGAAAAGGCAATCCCTGCCGCAATTAAAATTTGCGACAGTATAAAATTATTTTTTGAATAATTTACTATAGAAAAGGCAATCCCTGGCGCAATTAAAATTTGCGACAGTATAAAATTATTTTTTGAATAATTTACTATAGAAAAGGCAATCCCTGGCGTAATTAAAATTTGCGACAGTAGAAAATTATTTTTTGAATAATTTACTATAGAAAAGGCAATCCCTGGCGCAATTAAAATTTGCGACAGTAGAAAATTATTTTTTGAATAATTTACTATAGAAAAGGCAATCCCTGGCGTAATTAAAACTTGCGACAGTAAAAAATTATTTTTTGAATAATTTACTATAGAAAAGGCAATCCCTGGCGCAATTAAAATTTGCGACAGTATAAAAATATTTTTTGAATAATTTACTATAGAAAAGGCAATCCCTGGCGTAATTAAAATTTGCGACAGTAGAAAATTATTTTTTGAATAATTTACTATAGAAAAGGCAATCCCTGGCGCAATTAAAATTTGCGACAGTAGAAAATTATTTTTTGAATAATTTACTATAGAAAAGGCAATCCCTGGCGTAATTAAAACTTGCGAAAGTAAAAAATTATTTTTTGAATAATTTACTATAGAAAAGGCAATCCCTGGCGTAATTAAAATTTGCGACAGTAGAAAATTATTTTTTGAATAATTTACTATAGAAAAGGCAATCCCTGGCGTAATTAAAATTTGCGACAGTAAAAAATAATTTTTTGAATAATTTACTATAGAAAAGGCAATCCCTGGCGCACTTAAAATTTGCGACAGTTGAAAATTATTTTTGAATAATTTACTATAGAAAAGGCAATCCCTGGCGTAATTAAAATTTGCGACAGTATAAAATTATTTTTTGAATAATTTACTATAGAAAAGACAATCCCTGGGGTAATTAAAATTTGCGACAGTAGAAAATTATTTTTTGAATAATTTACTATAGAAAAGGCAATCCCTGGCGTATTTAAAATTTGCGACAGTATAAAATTAATTTTTGAAAAATTTACTATATAAAAGGCAATCCCTGGCGTAATTAAAATTTGCGACAGTAGAAAATTATTTTTTGAATAATTTACTATAGAAAAGGCAATCCCTGGCGTAATTAAAACTTGCGACAGTAAAAAATTATTTTTTGAATAATTTACTATAGAAAAGGCAATCCCTGGCGTAATTAAAATTTGCGACAGTATAAAATTATTTTTTGAATAATTTACTATAGAAAAGGCAATTCCTGGCGCAATTAAAATTTGCGACAGTATAAAATTATTTTTTGAATAATTTACTATAGAAAAGGCAATCCCTGGCGTAATTAAAATTTGCGACAGTAGAAAATTATTTTTTGAATAATTTACTATAGAAAAGGCAATCCCTGGCGCAATTAAAATTTGCGACAGTAGAAAATTATTTTTTGAATAATTTACTATCGAAAAGGCAATCCCTGGCGTAATTAAAACTTGCGACAGTAAAAAATTATTTTTTGAATAATTTACTATAGAAAAGGCAATCCCTGGCGCAATTAAAATTTGCGACAGTATAAAATTATTTTTTGAATAATTTACTATAGAAAAGGCAATCCCTGGCGTAATTAAAATTTGCGACAGTAGAAAATTATTTTTTGAATAATTTACTATAGAAAAGGCAATCCCTGGCGCAATTAAAATTTGCGACAGTAGAAAATTATTTTTTGAATAATTTACTATAGAAAAGGCAATCCCTGGCGCAATTAAAATTTGCGACAGTAGAAAATTATTTTTTGAATAATTTACTATAGAAAAGGCAATCCCTGGCGTAATTAAAACTTGCGACAGTAAAAAATTATTTTTTGAATAATTTACTATAGAAAAGGCAATCCCTGGCGTAATTAAAATTTGCGACAGTAGAAAATTATTTTTTGAATAATTTACTATAGAAAAGGCAATCCCTGGCGTAATTAAAATTTGCGACAGTAAAAAATTATTTTTTGAATAATTTACTATAGAAAAGGCAATCCCTGGCGCACTTAAAATTTGCGACAGTTGAAAATTATTTTTGAATAATTTACTATAGAAAAGGCAATCCCTGGCGTAATTAAAATTTGCGACAGTATAAAATTATTTTTTGAATAATTTACTATAGAAAAGGCAATCCCTGGCGTAATTAAAATTTGCGACAGTAGAAAATTATTTTTTGAATAATTTACTATAGAAAAGGCAATCCCTGGCGTATTTAAAATTTGCGACAGTATAAAATTAATTTTTGAAAAATTTACTATATAAAAGGCAATCCCTGGCGTAATTAAAATTTGCGACAGTAGAAAATTATTTTTTGAATAATTTACTATAGAAAAGGCAATCCCTGGCGTATTTAAAATTTGCGACAGTAGAAAATTATTTTTTGAATAATTTACTAGAGAAAAGGCAATCCCTGGCGCAATTAAAATTTGCGACAGTAAAAAAAATATTTTTTGAATAATTTACTATAGAAAAGGCAATCCCTGGCGTAATTAAAATTTGCGACAGTAGAAAATTACTTTTTGAATAATTTACTATAGAAAAGGCAATCCCTGGGATATTTAAAATTTGCGACATTTGAAAATTATTTTTTGAATAATTTACTATAGAAAAGGCAATCCCTGGCGTAATTAAAATTTGCGACAGTTGAAAATTATTTTTTGAATAATTTACTATAGAAAAGGCAATCCCTGGCGTAATTAAAATTTGCGACAGTAAAAAAATATTTTTTGAATAATTTACTATAGAAAAGGCAATCCCTGGCGTAATTAAAATTTGCGACAGTAAAAAAATATTTTTTGAATAATTTACTATAGAAAAGGCAACCCTGGCGTAATTAAAATTTGCGACAGTAGAAAATTATTTTTTGAATAATTTACTATAGAAAAGGCAATCCCTGGGATATTTAAAATTTGCGACAGTAGAAAATTATTTTTTGAATAATTTACTATAGAAAAGGCAATCCCTGGCGTAATTAAAATTTGCGACAGTAAAAAATTATTTTTTGAATAATTTACTATAGAAAAGGCAATCCCTGGCTTAATTAAAATTTGCGACAGTAAAAAATTGTTTTTTGAATAATTTACTATAGAAAAGGCAATCCCTGGGATATTTAAAATTTGCGACAGTTGAAAATTATTTTTTGAATAATTTACTATAGAAAAGGCAATCCCTGGCGTAATTAAAATTTGCGACAGTTGAAAATTATTTTTTGAATAATTTACTATAGGAAAGGCAATCCCTGGTATATTTAAAATTTGCGACAGTAAAAAATTATTTTTTGAATAATTTACTATAGAAAAGGCAATCCCTGGCGTAATTAAAATTTGGGACAGTTGAAAATTATTTTTTGAATAATTTACTATAGAAAAGGCAATCCCTGGCGTAATTAAAATTTGCGACAGTAGAAAATTATTTTTTGAATAATTTACTATAGAAAAGGCAATCCCTGGGATATTTAAAATTTGCGACAGTAGAAAATTATTTTTTGAATAATTTACTATAGTAAAGGCAATCCCTGGCGTAATTAAAATTTGCGACAGTAGAAAATTATTTTTTGAATAATTTACTATAGAAAAGGCAATCCCTGGCGTAATTAAAATTTGCGACAGTAGAAAATTATTTTTTGAATAATTTACTATAGAAAAGGCAATCCCTGGCGCAATTAAAATTTGCGACAGTAAAAAATAATTTTTTGCAAAATTTACTATAGAAAAGGCAATCCCTGGTATATTTAAAATTTGCGCCGGTAGAAAATTATTTTTTGCAAAATTTACTATAGAAAAGGCAATCCCTGGCGTATTTAAAATTTGCGACAGTAGAAAATTATTTTTTGAATAATTTACTATAGAAAAGGCAATCCCTGGCGTAATTAAAATTTGCGACAGTAGAAAATTATTTTTTGAATAATTTACTATAGAAAAGGCAATCCCTGGCGCAATTAAAATTTGCGACAGTAGAAAATTATTTTTTGAATAATTTACTATAGAAAAGGCAATCCCTGGCGTAATTAAAATTTGCGACAGTAGAAAGTTATTTTTTGAATAATTTACTATAGAAAAGGCAATCTCTGGCGTATTTAAAATTTGCGACAGTAGAAAATTATTTTTTGAATAATTTACTATAGAAAAGGCAATCCCTGGCGCAATTAAAATTTGCGACAGTAAAAAATTATTTTTTGCAAAATTTACTGTAGAAAAGGCAATCCCTGGCGCAACTAAAACTTGCGACAGTATAAAATTATTTTTTGAAAAATTTACTATAGAAAAGGCAATCCCTGGCGCACTTAAAATTTGTGACAGTAAAAAATTATTTTGTGAGAAATTTACTATAGAAAAGGCAATCCCTGGGATATTTAAAATTTGCGACAGTAGAAAATTATTTTTTGAATAATTTACTATAGAAAAGGCAATCCCTGGCGCAATTACAATTTGCGACAGTAAAAAATTATTTTTTGAAGAATTTACTGTAGAAAAGGCAATCCCTGTCGCAATTAAAACTTGCGACAGTAGAAAATTATTTTTTGAATAATTTACTATAGAAAAGGCAATTCCTTGCGTAATTAAAATTTGCGACAGTAAAAAATTATTTTTTGAATAATTTACTATAGAAAAGGCAATCCCTGGCGTATTTAAAATTTGCGACAGTAAGAAATTAATTTGTGAGAAATTTACTATAGAAAAGGCAATCCCTGGGATATTTAAAATTTGCGACAGTAAAAAATTATTTTTTTGAAAAATTTACTATAGAAAAGGCAATCCCTGGCGTAATTAAAACTTGCGATAGTAAAATATTATTTTTTGAAAAATTTACTATAGAAAAGGCAATCCCTGGCGCAATTAAAATTTGCGACAGTAGAAAATTATTTTTTGAATAATTTACTATAGAAAAGGCAATCCCTGGCGCACTTAAAATTTGCGACAGTAAAAAATTATTTTGTGAGAAATTTACTATAGAAAAGGCAATCCCTGGGATATTTAAAATTTGCGACAGTAGAAAATTATTTTTTGAATAATTTACTATAGAAAAGGCAATCCCTGGCGTAATTAAAACTTGCGACAGTAAAAAATTATTTTTTGAATAATTTACTATAGAAAAGGCAATCCCTGGCGTAATTAAAATTTGCGACAGTAGAAAATTATTTTTTGAATAATTTACTATAGAAAAGGCAATCCCTGGCGTAATTAAAATTTGCGACAGTAAAACATTATTTTTTGAATAATTTACTATAGAAAAGGCAATCCCTGGCGCACTTAAAATTTGCGACAGTTGAAAATTATTTTTGAATAATTTACTATAGAAAAGGCAATCCCTGGCGTAATTAAAATTTGCGACAGTATAAAATTATTTTTTGAATAATTTACTATAGAAAAGGCAATCCCTGGGGTAATTAAAATTTGCGACAGTAGAAAATTATTTTTTGAATAATTTACTATAGAAAAGGCAATCCCTGGCGTATTTAAAATTTGCGACAGTATAAAATTAATTTTTGAAAAATTTACTATATAAAAGGCAATCCCTGGCGTAATTAAAATTTGCGACAGTAGAAAATTATTTTTTGAATAATTTACTATAGAAAAGGCAATCCCTGGCGTAATTAAAATTTGCGACAGTAGAAAATTATTTTTTGAATAATTTACTATAGAAAAGGCAATCCCTGGCGTATTTAAAATTTGCGACAGTATAAAATTAATTTTTGAAAAATTTACTATAGAAAAGGCAATCCGTGGCGTAATTAAAATTTGCGACAGTATAAAATTATTTTTTGAATAATTTACTATAGAAAAGGCAATCCCTGGCGTAATTAAAATTTGCGACAGTAGAAAATTATTTTTTGAATAATTTACTATAGAAAAGGCAATCCCTGGCGTATTTAAAATTTGCGACAGTATAAAATTAATTTTTGAAAAATTTACTATATAAAAGGCAATCCCTGGCGTAATTAAAAGTTGCTACAGTAGAAAATTATTTTTTGAATAATTTACTATAGAAAAGGCAATCCCTGGCGTAATTAAAATTTGCGACAGTAAAAAAATATTTTTTGAATAATTTACTATAGAAAAGGCAATCCCTTGCGTAATTAAAATTTGCGACAGTAGAAAATTATTTTTTGAATAATTTACTATAGAAAAGGCAATTCCTGGGATATTTAAAATTTGCGACAGTAGAAAATTATTTTTTGAATAATTTACTATAGAAAAGGCAATCCCTGGCGTAATTAAAATTTGCGACAGTAAAAAATTATTTTTTGAATAATTTACTATAGAAAAGGCAATCCCTGGCGTAATTAAAATTTGCGACAGTAAAAAATTATTTTTTGAATAATTTACTATAGAAAAGGCAATTCCTGGGATATTTAAAATTTGCGACAGTTGAAAATTATTTTTTGAAAAATTTACTATAGAAAAGGCAATCCCTGGCGTAATTAAAATTTGCGACAGTTGAAAATTATTTTTTGAATAATTTACTATAGAAAAGGCAATCCCTGGGATATTTAAAATTTGCGACAAAAAAAATTATTTTTTGAATAATTTACTATAGAAAAGGCAATCCCTGGCGTAATTAAAATTTGGGACAGTTGAAAATTATTTTTTGAATAATTTACTATAGAAAAGGCAATCCCTGGCGTAATTAAAATTTGCGACAGTAGAAAATTATTTTTTGAATAATTTACTATAGAAAAGGCAATCCCTGGGATATTTAAAATTTGCGACAGTAGAAAATTATTTTTTGAATAATTTACTATAGTAAAGGCAATCCCTGGCGTAATTAAAATTTGCGACAGTAGAAAATTATTTTTTGAATAATTTACTATAGAAAAGGCAATCCCTGGCGTAATTAAAATTTGCGACAGTAGAAAATTATTTTTTGAATAATTTACTATAGAAAAGGCAATCCCTGGCGCAATTAAAATTTGCGACAGTAAAAAATAATTTTTTGCAAAATTTACTATAGAAAAGGCAATCCCTGGTATATTTAAAATTTGCGACAGTAGAAAATTATTTTTTGCAAAATTTACTATAGAAAAGGCAATCCCTGGCGTATTTAAAATTTGCGACAGTAGAAAATTATTTTTTGAATAATTTACTATAGAAAAGGCAATCCCTGGCGTATTTAAAATTTGCGACAGTAGAAAATTATTTTTTGAATAATTTACTAGAGAAAAGGCAATCCCTGGCGCAATTAAAATTTGCGACAGTAAAAAAAATATTTTTTGAATAATTTACTATAGAAAAGGCAATCCCTGGCGTAATTAAAATTTGCGACAGTAAAAAAATATTTTTTGAATAATTTACTATAGAAAAGGCAATCCCTGGCGTAATTAAAATTTGCGACAGTAGAAAATTATTTTTTGAATAATTTACTATAGAAAAGGCAATCCCTGGGATATTTAAAATTTGCGACAGTAGAAAATTATTTTTTGAATAATTTACTATAGAAAAGGCAATCCCTGGCGTAATTAAAATTTGCGACAGTAAAAAATTATTTTTTGAATAATTTACTATAGAAAAGGCAATCCCTGGCGTAATTAAAATTTGCGACAGTAAAAAATTATTTTTTGAATAATTTACTATAGAAAAGGCAATCCCTGGGATATTTAAAATTTGCGACAGTTGAAAATTATTTTTTGAATAATTTACTGTAGAAAAGGCAATCCCTGGCGTAATTAAAATTTGCGACAGTTGAAAATTATTTTTTGAATAATTTACTATAGAAAAGGCAATCCCTGGCGTAATTAAAATTTGCGACAGTAAAAAAAAATTTTTTGAATAATTTACTATAGAAAAGGCAATCCCTGGCGTAATTAAAATTTGCGACAGTAAAAAAATATTTTTTGAATAATTTACTATAGAAAAGGCAATCCCTGGCGTAATTAAAATTTGCGACAGTAGAAAATTATTTTTTGAATAATTTACTATAGAAAAGGCAATCCCTGGCGTATTTAAAATTTGCGACAGTATAAAATTAATTTTTGAAAAATTTACTATATAAAAGGCAATCCCTGGCGTAATTAAAATTTGCGACAGTAGAAAATAATTTTTTGAATAATTTACTATAGAAAAGGCAATCCCTGGCGTATTTAAAATTTGCGACAGTAGAAAATTATTTTTTGAATAATTTACTAGAGAAAATGCAATCCCTGGCGCAATTAAAATTTGCGACAGTAAAAAAAATATTTTTTGAATAATTTACTATAGAAAAGGCAATCCCTGGCGTAATTAAAATTTGCGACAGTAGAAAATTACTTTTTGAATAATTTACTAAAGAAAAGGCAATCCTTGGGATATTTAAAATTTGCGACATTTGAAAATTATTTTTTGAATAATTTACTATAGAAAAGGCAATCCCTGGCGTAATTAAAATTTGCGACAGTTGAAAATTATTTTTTGAATAATTTACTATAGAAAAGGCAATCCCTGGCGTAATTAAAATTTGCGACAGTAAAAAAATATTTTTTGAATAATTTACTATAGAAAAGGCAATCCCTGGCGTAATTAAAATTTGCGACAGTAAAAAAATATTTTTTGAATAATTTACTATAGAAAAGGCAATCCCTGGCGTAATTAAAATTTGCGACAGTAGAAAATTATTTTTTGAATAATTTACTATAGAAAAGGCAATCCCTGGGATATTTAAAATTTGCGACAGTAGAAAATTATTTTTTGAATAATTTACTATAGAAAAGGCAATCCCTGGCGTAATTAAAATTTGCGACAGTAAAAAATTATTTTTTGAATAATTTACTATAGAAAAGGCAATCCCTGGCGTAATTAAAATTTGCGACAGTAGAAAATTATTTTTTGAATAATTTACTATAGAAAAGGCAATCCCTGGCGCAATTAAAATTTGCGACAGTAAAAAATAATTTTTTGCAAAATTTACTATAGAAAAGGCAATCCCTGGTATATTTAAAATTTGCGACAGTAGAAAATTATTTTTTGCAAAATTTACTATAGAAAAGGCAATCCCTGGCGTATTTAAAATTTGCGACAGTAGAAAATTATTTTTTGAATAATTTACTATAGAAAAGGCAATCCCTGGCGTAATTAAAATTTGCGACAGTAGAAAATTATTTTTTGAATAATTTACTATAGAAAAGGCAATCCCTGGCGCAATTAAAATTTGCGACAGTAGAAAATTATTTTTTGAATAATTTACTATAGAAAAGGCAATCCCTGGCGTAATTAAAATTTGCGACAGTAGAAAGTTATTTTTTGAATAATTTACTATAGAAAAGGCAATCTCTGGCGTATTTAAAATTTGCGACAGTAGAAAATTATTTTTTGAATAATTTACTATAGAAAAGGCAATCCCTGGCGCAATTAAAATTTGCGACAGTAAAAAATTATTTTTTGCAAAATTTACTGTAGAAAAGGCAATCCCTGGCGCAACTAAAACTTGCGACAGTATAAAATTATTTTTTGAAAAATTTACTATAGAAAAGGCAATCCCTGGCGCACTTAAAATTTGCGACAGTAAAAAATTATTTTTTGAATAATTTACTATAGAAAAGGCAATCCCTGGCGTAATTAAAATTTGCGACAGTAGAAAATTAGTTTTTGAATAATTTACTATGGAAAAGGCAATCCCTGGCGCAATTAAAATTTGCGACAGTAAAAAATTATTTTTTGCAAAATTTACTATAGAAAAGGCAATCCCTGGCGCACTTAAAATTTGTGACAGTAAAAAATTATTTTGTGAGAAATTTACTATAGAAAAGGCAATCCCTGGGATATTTAAAATTTGCGACAGTAGAAAATTATATTTTGAATAATTTACTATAGAAAAGGCAATCCCTGGCGCAATTACAATTTGCGACAGTAAAAAATTATTTTTTGAAGAATTTACTGTAGAAAAGGCAATCCCTGTCGCAATTAAAATTTGCGACAGTAGAAAATTATTTTTTGAATAATTTACTATAGAAAAGGCAATTCCTTGCGTAATTAAAATTTGCGACAGTAAAAAATTATTTTTTGAATAATTTACTATAGAAAAGGCAATCCCTGGCGTATTTAAAATTTGCGACAGTAAGAAATTAATTTGTGAGAAATTTACTATAGAAAAGGCAATCCCTGGGATATTTAAAATTTGCGACAGTAAAAAATTATTTTTTTGAAAAATTTACTATAGAAAAGGCAATCCCTGGCGTAATTAAAACTTGCGATAGTAAAATATTATTTTTTGAAAAATTTACTATAGAAAAGGCAATCCCTGGCGCAATTAAAATTTGCGACAGTAGAAAATTATTTTTTGAATAATTTACTATAGAAAAGGCAATCCCTGGCGTATTTAAAATTTGCGACAGTAGAAAATTATTTTTTGAATAATTTACTAGAGAAAATGCAATCCCTGGCGCAATTAAAATTTGCGACAGTAAAAAAAATATTTTTTGAATAATTTACTATAGAAAAGGCAATCCCTGGCGTAATTAAAATTTGCGACAGTAGAAAATTACTTTTTGAATAATTTACTAAAGAAAAGGCAATCCTTGGGATATTTAAAATTTGCGACATTTGAAAATTATTTTTTGAATAATTTACTATAGAAAAGGCAATCCCTGGCGTAATTAAAATTTGCGACAGTTGAAAATTATTTTTTGAATAATTTACTATAGAAAAGGCAATCCCTGGCGTAATTAAAATTTGCGACAGTAAAAAAATATTTTTTGAATAATTTACTATAGAAAAGGCAATCCCTGGCGTAATTAAAATTTGCGACAGTAAAAAAATATTTTTTGAATAATTTACTATAGAAAAGGCAATCCCTGGCGTAATTAAAATTTGCGACAGTAGAAAATTATTTTTTGAATAATTTACTATAGAAAAGGCAATCCCTGGGATATTTAAAATTTGCGACAGTAGAAAATTATTTTTTGAATAATTTACTATAGAAAAGGCAATCCCTGGCGTAATTAAAATTTGCGACAGTAAAAAATTATTTTTTGAATAATTTACTATAGAAAAGGCAATCCCTGGCGTAATTAAAATTTGCGACAGTAGAAAATTATTTTTTGAATAATTTACTATAGAAAAGGCAATCCCTGGCGCAATTAAAATTTGCGACAGTAAAAAATAATTTTTTGCAAAATTTACTATAGAAAAGGCAATCCCTGGTATATTTAAAATTTGCGACAGTAGAAAATTATTTTTTGCAAAATTTACTATAGAAAAGGCAATCCCTGGCGTATTTAAAATTTGCGACAGTAGAAAATTATTTTTTGAATAATTTACTATAGAAAAGGCAATCCCTGGCGTAATTAAAATTTGCGACAGTAGAAAATTATTTTTTGAATAATTTACTATAGAAAAGGCAATCCCTGGCGCAATTAAAATTTGCGACAGTAGAAAATTATTTTTTGAATAATTTACTATAGAAAAGGCAATCCCTGGCGTAATTAAAATTTGCGACAGTAGAAAGTTATTTTTTGAATAATTTACTATAGAAAAGGCAATCTCTGGCGTATTTAAAATTTGCGACAGTAGAAAATTATTTTTTGAATAATTTACTATAGAATAGGCAATCCCTGGCGCAATTAAAATTTGCGACAGTAAAAAATTATTTTTTGCAAAATTTACTGTAGAAAAGGCAATCCCTGGCGCAACTAAAACTTGCGACAGTATAAAATTATTTTTTGAAAAATTTACTATAGAAAAGGCAATCCCTGGCGCACTTAAAATTTGCGACAGTAAAAAATTATTTTTTGAATAATTTACTATAGAAAAGGCAATCCCTGGCGTAATTAAAATTTGCGACAGTAGAAAATTAGTTTTTGAATAATTTACTATGGAAAAGGCAATCCCTGGCGCAATTAAAATTTGCGAGAGTAAAAAATTATTTTTTGCAAAATTTACTATAGAAAAGGCAATCCCTGGCGCACTTAAAATTTGTGACAGTAAAAAATTATTTTGTGAGAAATTTACTATAGAAAAGGCAATCCCTGGGATATTTAAAATTTGCGACAGTAGAAAATTATATTTTGAATAATTTACTATAGAAAAGGCAATCCCTGGCGCAATTACAATTTGCGACAGTAAAAAATTATTTTTTGAAGAATTTACTGTAGAAAAGGCAATCCCTGTCGCAATTAAAATTTGCGACAGTAGAAAATTATTTTTTGAATAATTTACTATAGAAAAGGCAATTCCTTGCGTAATTAAAATTTGCGACAGTAAAAAATTATTTTTTGAATAATTTACTATAGAAAAGGCAATCCCTGGCGTATTTAAAATTTGCGACAGTAAGAAATTAATTTGTGAGAAATTTACTATAGAAAAGGCAATCCCTGGGATATTTAAAATTTGCGACAGTAAAAAATTATTTTTTTGAAAAATTTACTATAGAAAAGGCAATCCCTGGCGTAATTAAAACTTGCGATAGTAAAATATTATTTTTTGAAAAATTTACTATAGAAAAGGCAATCCCTGGCGCAATTAAAATTTGCGACAGTAGAAAATTATTTTTTGAATAATTTACTATAGAAAAGGCAATCCCTGGCGCACTTAAAATTTGCGACAGTAAAAAATTATTTTGTGAGAAATTTACTATAGAAAAGGCAATCCCTGGGATATTTAAAATTTGCGACAGTAGAAAATTATTTTTTGAATAATTTACTATAGAAAAGGCCATCCCTGGCGTAATTAAAACTTGCGACAGTAAAAAATTATTTTTTGAATAATTTACTATAGAAAAGGCAATCCCTGGCGTAATTAAAATTTGCGACAGTAGAAAATTATTTTTTGAATAATTTACTATAGAAAAGGCAATCCCTGGCGTAATTAAAATTTGCGACAGTAAAAAATTATTTTTTGAATAATTTACTATAGAAAAGGCAATCCCTGGCGCACTTAAAATTTGCGACAGTTGAAAATTATTTTTGAATAATTTACTATAGAAAAGGCAATCCCTGGCGTAATTAAAATTTGCGACAGTATAAAATTATTTTTTGAATAATTTACTATAGAAAAGGCAATCCCTGGGGTAATTAAAATTTGCGACAGTAGAAAATTATTTTTTGAATAATTTACTATAGAAAAGGCAATCCCTGGCGTATTTAAAATTTGCGACAGTATAAAATTAATTTTTGAAAAATTTACTATATAAAATTCAATCCCTGGCGTAATTAAAATTTGCGACAGTAGAAAATTATTTTTTGAATAATTTACTATAGAAAAGGCAATCCCTGGCGTAATTAAAACTTGCGACAGTAAAAAATTATTTTTTGAATAATTTACTATAGAAAAGGCAATCCCTGGCGTAATTAAAATTTGCGACAGTATAAAATTATTTTTTGAATAATTTACTATAGAAAAGGCAATCCCTGGCGCAATTAAAATTTGCGACAGTATAAAATTATTTTTTGAATAATTTACTATAGAAAAGGCAATCCCTGGCGTAATTAAAATTTGCGACAGTAGAAAATTATTTTCTGAATAATTTACTATAGAAAAGGCAATCCCTGGCGCAATTAAAATTTGCGACAGTAGAAAATTATTTTTTGAATAATTTACTATCGAAAAGGCAATCCCTGGCGTAATTAAAACTTGCGACAGTAAAAAATTATTTTTTGAATAATTTACTATAGAAAAGGCAATCCCTGGCGCAATTAAAATTTGCGACAGTATAAAATTATTTTTTGAATAATTTACTATAGAAAAGGCAATCCCTGGCGTAATTAAAATTTGCGACAGTAGAAAATTATTTTTTGAATAATTTACTATAGAAAAGGCAATCCCTGGCGCAATTAAAATTTGCGACAGTAGAAAATTATTTTTTGAATAATTTACTATAGAAAAGGCAATCCCTGGCGCAATTAAAATTTGCGACAGTAGAAAATTATTTTTTGAATAATTTACTATAGAAAAGGCAATCCCTGGCGTAATTAAAACTTGCGACAGTAAAAAATTATTTTTTGAATAATTTACTATAGAAAAGGCAATCCCTGGCGTAATTAAAATTTGCGACAGTAGAAAATTATTTTTTGAATAATTTACTATAGAAAAGGCAATCCCTGGCGTAATTAAAATTTGCGACAGTAAAAAATTATTTTTTGAATAATTTACTATAGAAAAGGCAATCCCTGGCGCACTTAAAATTTGCGACAGTTGAAAATTATTTTTGAATAATTTACTATAGAAAAGGCAATCCCTGGCGTAATTAAAATTTGCGACAGTATAAAATTATTTTTTGAATAATTTACTATAGAAAAGGCAATCCCTGGCGTAATTAAAATTTGCGACAGTAGAAAATTATTTTTTGAATAATTTACTATAGAAAAGGCAATCCCTGGCGTATTTAAAATTTGCGACAGTATAAAATTAATTTTTGAAAAATTTACTATATAAAAGGCAATCCCTGGCGTAATTAAAATTTGCGACAGTAGAAAATTATTTTTTGAATAATTTACTATAGAAAAGGCAATCCCTGGCGTATTTAAAATTTGCGACAGTAGAAAATTATTTTTTGAATAATTTACTAGAGAAATGGCAATCCCTGGCGCAATTAAAATTTGCGACAGTAAAAAAAATATTTTTTGAATAATTTACTATAGAAAAGGCAATCCCTGGCGTAATTAAAATTTGCGACAGTAGAAAATTACTTTTTGAATAATTTACTATAGAAAAGGCAATCCCTGGGATATTTAAAATTTGCGACATTTGAAAATTATTTTTTGAATAATTTACTCTAGAAAAGGCAATCCCTGGCGTAATTAAAATTTGCGACAGTTGAAAATTATTTTTTGAATAATTTACTATAGAAAAGGCAATCCCTGGCGTAATTAAAATTTGCGACAGTAAAAAAATATTTTTTGAATAATTTACTATAGAAAAGGCAATCCCTGGCGTAATTAAAATTTGCGACAGTAAAAAAATATTTTTTGAATAATTTACTATAGAAAAGGCAATCCCTGGCGTAATTAAAATTTGCGACAGTAGAAAATTATTTTTTGAATAATTTACTATAGAAAAGGCAATCCCTGGGATATTTAAAATTTGCGACAGTAGAAAATTATTTTTTGAATAATTTACTATAGAAAAGGCAATCCCTGGCGTAATTAAAATTTGCGAGAGTAAAAAATTATTTTTTGAATAATTTACTATAGAAAAGGCAATCCCTGGCGTAATTAAAATTTGCGACAGTAAAAAATTATTTTTTGAATAATTTACTATAGAAAAGGCAATCCCTGGGATATTTAAAATTTGCGACAGTTGAAAATTATATTTTGAATAATTTACTATAGAAAAGGCAATCCCTGGCGTAATTAAAATTTGCGACAGTTGAAAATTATTTTTTGAATAATTTACTATAGAAAAGGCAATCCCTGGGATATTTAAAATTTGCGACAGTAAAAAATTATTTTTTGAATAATTTACTATAGAAAAGGCAATCCCTGGCGTAATTAAAATTTGGGACAGTTGAAAATTATTTTTTGAATAATTTACTATAGAAAAGGCAATCCCTGGCGTAATTAAAATTTGCGACAGTAGAAAATTATTTTTTGAATAATTTACTATAGAAAAGGCAATCCCTGGGATATTTAAAATTTGCGACAGTAGAAAATTATTTTTTGAATAATTTACTATAGTAAAGGCAATCCCTGGCGTAATTAAAATTTGCGACAGTAGAAAATTATTTTTTGAATAATTTACTATAGAAAAGGCAATCCCTGGCGTAATTAAAATTTGCGACAGTAGAAAATTATTTTTTGAATAATTTACTATAGAAAAGGCAATCCCTGGCGCAATTAAAATTTGCGACAGTAAAAAATAATTTTTTGCAAAATTTACTATAGAAAAGGCAATCCCTGGTATATTTAAAATTTGCGACAGTAGAAAATTATTTTTTGCAAAATTTACTATAGAAAAGGCAATCCCTGGCGTATTTAAAATTTGCGACAGTAGAAAATTATTTTTTGAATAATTTACTATAGAAAAGGCAATCCCTGGCGTAATTAAAATTTGCGACAGTAGAAAATTATTTTTTGAATAATTTACTATAGAAAAGGCAATCCCTGGCGCAATTAAAATTTGCGACAGTAGAAAATTATTTTTTGAATAATTTACTATAGAAAAGGCAATCCCTGGCGTAATTAAAATTTGCGACAGTAGAAAGTTATTTTTTGAATAATTTACTATAGAAAAGGCAATCTCTGGCGTATTTAAAATTTGCGACAGTAGAAAATTATTTTTTGAATAATTTACTATAGAAAAGGCAATCCCTGGCGCAATTAAAATTTGCGACAGTAAAAAATTATTTTTTGCAAAATTTACTGTAGAAAAGGCAATCCCTGGCGCAACTAAAACTTGCGAGAGTATAAAATTATTTTTTGAAAAATTTACTATAGAAATGGCAATCCCTGGCGCACTTAAAATTTGCGACAGTAAAAAATTATTTTTTGAATAATTTACTATAGAAAAGGCAATCCCTGGCGTAATTAAAATTTGCGACAGTAGAAAATTATTTTTTGAATAATTTACTATGGAAAAGGCAATCCCTGGCGCAATTAAAATTTGCGACAGTAAAAAATTATTTTTTGCAAAATTTACTATAGAAAAGGCAATCCCTGGCGCACTTAAAATTTGTGACAGTAAAAAATTATTTTGTGAGAAATTTACTATAGAAAAGGCAATCCCTGGGATATTTAAAATTTGCGACAGTAGAAAATTATTTTTTGAATAATTTACTATAGAAAAGGCAATCCCTGGCGCAATTACAATTTGCGACAGTAAAAAATTATTTTTTGAAGAATTTACTGTAGAAAAGGCAATCCCTGTCGCAATTAAAATTTGCGACAGTAGAAAATTATTTTTTGAATAATTTACTATAGAAAAGGCAATTCCTGGCGTAATTAAAATTTGCGACAGTAAAAAATTATTTTTTGAATAATTTACTATAGAAAAGGCAATCCCTGGCGTATTTAAAATTTGCGACAGTAAGAAATTAATTTGTGAGAAATTTACTATAGAAAAGGCAATCCCTGGGATATTTAAAATTTGCGACAGTAAAAAATTATTTTTTTGAAAAATTTACTATAGAAAAGGCAATCCCTGGCGTAATTAAAACTTGCGATAGTAAAATATTATTTTTTGAAAAATTTACTATAGAAAAGGCAATCCCTGGCGCAATTAAAATTTGCGACAGTAGAAAATTATTTTTTGAATAATTTACTATAGAAAAGGCAATCCCTGGCGCACTTAAAATTTGCGACAGTAAAAAATTATTTTGTGAGAAATTTACTATAGAAAAGGCAATCCCTGGGATATTTAAAATTTGCGACAGTAGAAAATTATTTTTTGAATAATTTACTATAGAAAAGGCAATCCTTGGCGTAATTAAAATTTGCGACAGTATAAAATTATTTTTTGAATAATTTACTATAGAAAAGGCAATCCCTGGCGCACTTAAAATTTGCGACAGTAAAAAATTATTTTTTGAATAATTTACTATAGAAAAGGCAATCCCTGGCGTAATTAAAATTTGCGACAGTTGAAAATTATTTTTTGAATAATTTACTATAGAAAAGGCAATCCCTGGCGTAATTAAAATTTGCGACAGTAGAAAATTATTTTTTGAATAATTTACTATAGAATAGGCAATACCTGGCGTAATTAAAATTTGCGACAGTATAAAATTATTTTTGAATAATTTACTATAGAAAAGGCAATCCCTGGCGCACTTAAAATTCGCGACAGTAAAAAATTATTTTTTGAATAATTTACTATAGAAAAGGCAATACCTGGCGTAATTAAAATTTGCGACAGTATAAAATTATTTTTTGAATAATTTACTATAGAAAAGGCAATCCCTGGCGCACTTAAAATTTGCGACAGTAAAAAATTATTTTTTGAATAATTTACTATAGAAAAGGCAATACTTGGCGTAATTAAAATTTGCGACAGTCGAAAATTATTTTTTGAATAATTTACTATAGAAAAGGCAATCCCTGGCGTAATTAAAATTTGCGACAGTATAAAATTATTTTTTGAATAATTTACTATAGAAATGGCAATCCCTGGCGTAATTAAAATTTGCGACAGTAAAAAATTATTTTTGAAAAATTTACTGTAGAAAAGGCAATCCCTGGCGCAATTAAAATTTGCGACAGTAGAAAATTATTTTTTGAATAATTTACTATAGAAAAGGCAATCCATGGCGTAATTAAAATTTGCGACAGTAAAAAATTATTTTTTGAATAATTTACTATAGAAAAGGCAATCCCTGGCGTATTTAAAATTTGCGACAGTAAGAAATTAATTTGTGAGAAATTTACAATAGAAAAGGCAATCCCTGGGATATTTAAAATTTGCGACAGTAAAAAATTATTTTTTGTAAAATTTACTATAGAAAAGGCAATCCCTGGCGTAATTAAAATTTGCGACAGTAGAAAATTATTTTTTGAAAAATTTACTATAGAAAAGGCAATCCCTGGCGTATTTAAAATTTGCGACACTATAAAATTAATTTTTGAAAAATTTACTATATAAAAGGCAATCCTTGGTGCAATTAAAATTTGCGACAGTAGAAAATTATTTTTTGAATAATTTACTATAGAAAAGGCAATCCCTGGCGTAATTAAAATTTGCGACAGTAAAAAATTATTTTTTGAATAATTTACTATAGAAAAGGCAATCCCTGGCGCACTTAAAATTTGCGACAGTAAAAAATTATTTTTTTAATAATTTACTATAGAAAAGGCAGTCCCTGGTGTAATTAAAATTTGCGACAGTAAAAAATTATTTTTTGAATAATTTACTATAGAAAAGGCAATCCCTGGCGCAATTAAAATTTGCGACAGTATAAAATTATTTTGTGAATAATTTACTATAGAAAAGGCAATCCCTGGCGCAATTAAAATTTGCGACAGTATAAAATTATTTTTTGAATAATTTACTATAGAAAAGGCAATCCCTGGCGTAATTAAAATTTGCGACAGTAGAAAATTATTTTTTGAATAATTTACTATAGAAAAGGCAATCCCTGGCGCAATTAAAATTTGCGACAGTAGAAAATTATTTTTTGAATAATTTACTATAGAAAATGCAATCTCTGGCGTAATTAAAACTTGCGACAGTAAAAAATTATTTTTTGAATAATTTACTATAGAAAAGGCAATCCCTGGCGTAATTAAAATTTGCGACAGTAGAAAATTATTTTTTGAATAATTTACTATAGAAAAGGCAATCCCTGGCGTAATTAAAATTTGCGACAGTAAAAGATTATTTTTTGAATAATTTACTATAGAAAAGGCAATCCCTGGCGCACTTAAAATTTGCGACAGTTGAAAATTATTTTTGAATTATTTACTATAGAAAAGGCAATCCCTGGCGTAATTAAAATTTGCGACAGTATAAAATTATTTTTTGAATAATTTACTATAGAAAAGGCAATCCCTGGCGTAATTAAAATTTTCGACAGTAGAAAATTATTTTTTGAATAATTTACTATAGAAAAGGCAATCCCTGTCGTATTTAAAATTTGCGACAGTATAAAATTAATTTTTGAAAAATTTACTATATAAAAGGCAATCCCTGGCGTAATTAAAATTTGCGACAGTAGAAAATTATTTTTTGAATAATTTACTATAGAAAAGGCAATCCCTGGCGTATTTAAAATTTGCGACAGTAGAAAATTATTTTTTGAATAATTTACTAGAGAAAAGGCAATCCCTGGCGTAATTAAAATTTGCGACAGTAAAAAAAATATTTTTTGAATAATTTACTATAGAAAAGGCAATCCCTGGCGTAATTAAAATTTGCGACAGTAGAAAATTACTTTTTGAATAATTTACTATAGAAAAGGCAATCCCTGGGATATTTAAAATTTGCGACATTTGAAAATTATTTTTTGAATAATTTACTATAGAAAAGCAATCCCTGGCGTAATTAAAATTTGCGACAGTTGAAAATTATTTTTTGAATAATTTACTATAGAAAAGGCAATCCCTGGCGTAATTAAAATTTGCGACAGTAAAAAATTATTTTTTGAATAATTTAATATAGAAAAGGCAATCCCTGGCGTAATTAAAATTTGCGACAGAAAAAAATTATTTTTTGAATAATTTACTATAGAAAAGGCAATCCCTGGCGTAATTAAAATTTGCGACAGTAGAAAATTATTTTTTGAATAATTTACTATAGAAAAGGCAATCCCTGGGATATTTAAAATTTGCGACAGTAGAAAATTATTTTTTGAATAATTTACTATAGAAAAGGCAATCCCTGGCGTAATTAAAATTTGCGAAAGTAAAAAATTATTTTTTGAATAATTTACTATAGAAAAGGCAATCCCTGGCGTAATTAAAATTTGCGACAGTAAAAAATTATTTTTTGAATAATTTACTATAGAAAAGGCAATCCCTGGGATATTTAAAATTTGCGACAGTTGAAAATTATTTTTTGAATAATTTACTATAGAAAAGGCAATCCCTGGCGTAATTAAAATTTGCGACAGTTGAAAATTATTTTTTGAATAATTTACTATAGAAAAGGTAATCCCTGGGATATTTAAAATTTGCGACAGTAAAAAATTATTTTTTGAATAATTTACTATAGAAAAGGCAATCCCTGGCGTAATTAAAATTTGCGACAGTTGAAAATTATTTTTTGAATAATTTACTATAGAAAAGGCAATCCCTGTCGTAATTAAAATTTGCAACAGTAGAAAATTATTTTTTGAATAATTTACTATAGAAAAGGCAATCCCTGGGATATTTAAAATTTGCGACAGTAGAAAATTATTTTTTGAATAATTTACTATAGAAAAGGCAATCCCTGGCGTAATTAAAATTTGCGGCAGTAGAAAATTATTTTTTGAATAATTTACTATAGAAAAGGCAATCCCTGGCGCACTTAAAATTTGTGACAGTAAAAAATAATTTGGGAGAAATTTACTATAGAAAAGGCAATCCCTGGGATATTTAAAATTTGCGACAGTAGAAAATTATTTTTTGAATAATTTACTATAGAAAAGGCAATCCCTGGCGCAATTACAATTTGCGACAGTAAAAAATTATTTTTTGAAAAATTTACTGTAGAAAAGGCAATCCCTGTCGCAATTAAAATTTGCGACAGTAGAAAATTATTTTTTGAATAATTTACTATAGAAAAGGCAATCCCTGGCGTAATTAAAATTTGCGACAGTAAAAAATTATTTTTTGAATAATTTACTATAGAAAAGGCAATACCTGGCGTATTTAAAATTTGCGACAGTAAGAAATTAATTTGTGAGAAATTTACTATAGAAAAGGCAATCCCTGGGATATTTAAAATTTGCGACAGTAAAAAATTATTTTTTGAAAAATTTACTATAGAAAAGGCAATCCCTGGCGTAATTAAAACTTGCGATAGTAAAATATTATTTTTTGAAAAATTTACTATAGAAAAGGCAATCCCTGGCGCAGTTAAAATTTGCGAAAGTAGAAAATTAGTTTTTGAATAATTTACTATAGAAAAGGCAATCCCTGGCGCACTTAAAATTTGCGACAGTAAAAAATTATTTTGTGAGAAATTTACTATAGAAAAGGCAATCCCTGGGATATTTAAAATTTGCGACAGTAGAAAATTATTTTTTGAATAATTTACTATAGAAAAGGCAATCCCTGGCGTAATTAAAATTTGCGACAGTATAAAAATATTTTTTGAATAATTTACTATAGAAAAGGCAATCCCTGGCGCACTTAAAATTTGCGACAGTAAAAAATTATTTTTTGAATAATTTACTATAGAAAAGGCAATCCCTGGCGTATTTAAAATTTGCGACAGTTGAAAATTATTTTTTGAATAATTTACTATAGAAAAGGCAATCCCTGGCGCAATTAAAATTTGCGACAGTAAAAAATTATTTTTTGAATAATTTACTATAGAAAAGGCAATCCCTGGCGCACTTAAAATTTGCGACAGTAAAAAATTATTTTTTGAATAATTTACTATAGAAAAGGAAATCCCTGGCGTAATTAAAATTTGCGACAGTAGAAAAATATTTTTTGAATAATTTACTATAGAAAAGGCAATCCCTGGCGTAATTAAAATTTGCGACAGTATAAAATTATTTTTTGAATAATTTACTATAGAAAAGGCAATCCCCGGCGCACTTAAAATTTGCGACAGTAAAAAATTATTTTTTGAATAATTTACTATAGAAAAGGCAATCCCTGGCGTAATTAAAATTTGCGACAGTAGAAAATTATTTTTTGAATAATTTACTATAGAAAAGGCAATCCCTGGCGTAATTAAAATTTGCTACAGTATAAAATTATTTTTTGAATAATTTACTATAGAAAAGGCAATCCCTGGCGTAATTAAAATTTGCGACAGTAAAAAATTATTTTTTGCAAAATTTACTATAGAAAAGGCAATCCCTGGGATATTTAAAATTTGCGACAGTAGAAAATTATTTTTTGAATAATTTACTATAGAAAAGGCAATCCCTGGCGTATTTAAAATTTGCGACAGTAGAAAATTATTTTTTCAATAATTTACTATAGAAAAGGCAATCCCTGGCGTAATTAAAATTTGCGACAGTAGAAAATTATTTTTTGAATAATTTACCAAAGAAAAGGCAATCCCTGGCTTAATTAAAATTTGCGACAGTAGAAAATTATTTTTTGAATAATTTACTATAGAAAAGGCAATCCCTGGCGCAATTAAAATTTGCGACAGTAGAAAATTATTTTTTGAATAATTTACTATAGAAAAGGCAATCCCTGGCGTAATTAAAATTTGCGACAGTAGAAAGTTATTTTTTGAATAATTTACTATAGAAAAGGCAATCTCTGGTGTATTTAAAATTTGCGACAGCAGAAAATTATTTTTTGAATAATTTACTATAGAAAAGGCAATCCCTGGCGCAATTAAAATTTTCGACAGTAAAAAATTATTTTTTGCAAAATTTACTGTAGAAAAGGCAATCCCTGGCGCAACTAAATCTTGCGATAGTAAAAAATTATTTTTTGAATAATTTACTATAGAAAAGGCAATCCCTGGCGTAATTAAAATTTGCGACAGTAGAAAATTATTTTTTGAATAATTTACTATAGAAAAGGCAATCCCTGGCGTATTTAAAATTTGCGACAGTATAAAATTATTTTTTGAAAAATTTACTATAGAAAAGGCAATCCCTGCCGCACTTAAAATTTGCGACAGTAAAAAATTATTTTTTGAATAATTTACTATAGAAAAGGCAATCCCTGGCGTAATTAAAATTTGCGACAGTAGAAAATTATTTTTTGAATAATTTACTATGGAAAAGGCAATCCCTGGCGCAATTAAAATTTGCGACAGTAAAAAATTATTTTTTGCAAAATTTACTATAGAAAAGGCAATCCCTGGCGCACTTAAAATTTGTGACAGTAAAAAATTATTTTGTGAGAAATTTACTATAGAAAAGGCAATCCCTGGGATATTTAAAATTTGCGACAGTAGAAAATTATTTTTTGAATAATTTACTATAGAAAAGGCAATCCCTGGCGCAATTACAATTTGCGACAGTAAAAAATTATTTTTTGAAAAATTTACTGTAGAAAAGGCAATCCCTGTCGCAATTAAAAATTGCGACAGTAGAAAATTATTTTTTGAATAATTTACTATAGAAAAGGCAATCCCTGGCGTAATTAAAATTTGCGACAGTAAAAAATTATTTTTTGAATAATTTACTATAGAAGAGGCAATCCCTGGCGTATTTAAAATTTGCGACAGTTAGAAATTAATTTGTGAGAAATTTACTATAGAAAAGGCAATCCCTGGGATATTTAAAATTTGCGACAGTAAAAAATTATTTTTTGAAAAATTTACTATAGAAAAGGCAATCCCTGGCGTAATTAAAACTTGCGATAGTAAAATATTATTTTTTGAAAAATTGACTATAGAAAAGGCAATCCCTGGAGCAATTAAAATTTGCGACAGTAGAAAATTATTTTTTGAATAATTTACTATAGAAAAGGCAATCCCTTGCGCACTTAAAATTTGCGACAGTAAAAAATTATTTTGTGAAAAATTTACTATAGAATAGGCAATCCCTGGGATATTTAAAATTTGCGACAGTAGAAAATTATTTTTTGAATAATTTACTATAGAAAAGGCAATCCTTGGCGTAATTAAAATTTGCGACAGTATAAAATTATTTTTTGAATAATTTACTATAGAAAAGGCAATCCCTGGCGCACTTAAAATTTGCGACAGTAAAAAATTATTTTTTGAATAATTTACTATAGAAAAGGCAATCCCTGGCGTAATTAAAATTTGCGACAGTTGAAAATTATTTTTTGAATAATTTACTATAGAAAAGGCAATCCCTGGCGCAATTAAAATTTGCGACAGTAAAAAATTATTTTTTTAATAATTTACTATAGAAAAGGCAATCCCTGGCGCACTTGAAATTTGCGACAGTAAAAAATTATTTTTTGAATAATTTACTATAGAAAAGGCAATCCCTGGCGTAATTAAAATTTGCGACAGTAGAAAATTATTTTTTGAATAATTTACTATAGAAAAGGCAATCCCTGGCGTAATTAAAATTTGCGACAGTAAAAGATTATTTTTTGAATAATTTACTATAGAAAAGGCAATCCCTGGCGTATTTAAAATTTGCGACAGTAAGAAATTAATTTGTGAGAAATTTACAATAGAAAAGGCAATCCCTGGGATATTTAAAATTTGCGACAGTAAAAAATTATTTTCTGAAAAATTTACTATAGAAAAGGCAATCCCTGGCGTAATTAAAATTTGCAACAGTAGAAAATTATTTTTTGAAAAATTTAATATAGAAAAGGCAATCCCTGGCGTATTTAAAATTTGCGACAGTATAAAATTAATTTTTGAAAAATTTACTATATAAAAGGCAATCCCTGGCGCAATTAAAATTTGCGACAGTAGAAAATTATTTTTTGAATAATTTACTATAGAAAAGGCAATCCCTGGCGTAATTAAAATTTGCGACAGTAGAAAATTATTTTTTGAATAATTTACTATAGAAAAGGCAATCCCTGGCGTAATTAAAATTTGCGACAGTAAAAAATTATTTTTTGAATAATTTACTATAGAAAAGGCAATCCCTGGCGCAATTAAAATTTGCGACAGTATAAAATTATTTTTTGAATAATTTACTATAGAAAAGGCAATCCCTGGCGCAATTAAAATTTGCGACAGTATAAAATTATTTTTTGAATAATTTACTATAGAAAAGGCAATCCCTGGCGTAATTAAAATTTGCGACAGTAGAAAATTATTTTTTGAATAATTTACTATAGAAAAGGCAATCCCTGGCGCAATTAAAATTTGCGACAGTAGAAAATTATTTTTTGAATAATTTACTATAGAAAAGGCAATCCCTGGCGTAATTAAAACTTGCGACAGTAAAAAATTATTTTTTGAATAATTTACTATAGAAAAGGCAATCCCTGGCGTAATTAAAATTTGCGACAGTAGAAAATTATTTTTTGAATAATTTACTATAGAAAAGGCAATACCTGGCGTAATTAAAACTTGCGACAGTAAAAAATTATTTTTTGAATAATTTACTATAGAAAAGGCAATCCCTGGCGCACTTAAAATTTGCGACAGTTGAAAATTATTTTTGAATAATTTACTATAGAAAAGGCAATCCCTGGCGTAATTAAAATTTGCGACAGTATAAAATTATTTTTTGAATAATTTACTATAGAAAAGGCAATCCCTGGCGTAATTAAAATTTGCGACAGTAGAAAATTATTTTTTGAATAATTTACTATAGAAAAGGCAATCCCTGGCGTATTTAAAATTTGCGACAGTATAAAATTAATTTTTGAAAAATTTACTATATAAAAGGCAATCCCTGGCGTAATTAAAATTTGCGACAGTAGAAAATTATTTTTTGAATAATTTACTATAGAAAAGGCAATCCCTGGCGTATTTAAAATTTGCGACAGTAGAAAATTATTTTTTGAATAATTTACTAGAGAAAAGGCAATCCCTGGCGTAATTAAAATTTGCGACAGTAAAAAAAATATTTTTTGAATAATTTACTATAGAAAAGGCAATCCCTGGCGTAATTAAAATTTGCGACAGTAGAAAATTACTTTTTGAATAATTTACTATAGAAAAGGCAATCCCTGTGATATTTAAAATTTGCGACATTTGAAAATTATTTTTTGAATAATTTACTCTAGAAAAGGCAATCCCTGCCGTAATTAGAATTTGCGACAGTTGAAAATTATTTTTTGAATAATTTACTATAGAAAAGCCAATCCCTGGCGTAATTAAAATTTGCGACAGTAAAAAATTATTTTTTGAATAATTTACTATAGAAAAGGCAATCCCTGGCGTAATTAAAATTTGCGACAGTAAAAAATTATTTTTTGAATAATTTACTATAGAAAAGGCAATCCCTGGCGTAATTAAAATTTGCGACAGTAGAAAAATATTTTTTGAATAATTTACTATAGAAAAGGCAATCCCTGGGATATTTAAAATTTGCGACAGTAGAAAATTATTTTTTGAATAATTTACTATAGAAAAGGCAATCCCTGGCGTAATTAAAATTTGCGACAGTAAAAAATTATTTTTTGAATAATTTACTATAGAAAAGGCAATCCCTGGCGTAATTAAAATTTGCGACAGTAAAAAATTATTTTTTGAATAATTTACTATAGAAAAGGCAATCCCTGGGATATTTAAAATTTGCGACAGTTGAAAATTATTTTTTGAATAATTTACTATAGAAAAGGCAATCCCTGGCGTAATTAAAATTTGCTACAGTTGAAAATTATTTTTTGAATAATTTACTATAGAAAAGGCAATCCCTGGGATATTTAAAATTTGCGACAGTAAAAAATTATTTTTTGAATAATTTACTATAGAAAAGGCAATCCCTGGCGTAATTAAAATTTGCGACAGTTCAAAATTATTTTTTGAATAATTTACTATAGAAAAGGCAATCCCTGGCGTAATTAAAATTTGCAACAGTAGAAAATTATTTTTTGAATAATTTACTATAGAAAAGGCAATCCCTGGGATATTTAAAATTTGCGACAGTAGAAAATTATTTTTTGAATAATTTACTATAGAAAAGGCAATCCCTGGCGTAATTAAAATTTGCGACAGTAGAAAATTATTTTTTGAATAATTTACTATAGAAAAGGCAATCCCTGGCGTAATTAAAATTTGCGACAGTAAAAAATTATTTTTTGAATAATTTACTATAGAAAAGGCAATCTCTGGCGTATTTAAAATTTGCGACAGTAAGAAATTAAGTTGTGAGAAATTTACAATAGAAAAGGCAATCCCTCGGATATTTAAAATTCGCGACAGTAAAAAATTATTTTCTGAAAAATTTACTATAGAAAAGGCAATCCCTGGCGTAATTAAAATTTGCGACAGTAGAAAATTATTTTTTGAAAAATTTACTATAGAAAAGGCAATCCCTGGCGTATTTAAAATTTGCGACAGTATAAAATTAATTTTTGAAAAATTTAATATAGAAAAGGCAATCCCTGGGATATTTAAAATTTGCGACAGTAAAAAATTATTTTCTGAAAAATTTACTATAGAAAAGGCAATCCCTGGCGTAATTAAAATTTGCGACAGTAGAAAATTATTTTTTGAATAATTTACTAGAGAAAAGGCAATCCCTGGCGTAATTAAAATTTGCGACAGTAAAAAAAATATTTTTTGAATAATTTACTATAGAAAAGGCAATCCCTGGCGTAATTAAAATTTGCGACAGTAGAAAATTACTTTTTGAATAATTTACTATAGAAAAGGCAATCCCTGTGATATTTAAAATTTGCGACATTTGAAAATTATTTTTTGAATAATTTACTCTAGAAAAGCAATCCCTGGCGTAGTTAGAATTTGCGACAGTTGAAAATTATTTTTTGAATAATTTACTATAGAAAAGCCAATCCCTGGCGTAATTAAAATTTGCGACAGTAAAAAATTATTTTTTGAATAATTTACTATAGAAAAGGCAATCCCTGGCGTAATTAAAATTTGCGACAGTAAAAAATTATTTTTTGAATAATTTACTATAGAAAAGGCAATCCCTGGCGTAATTAAAATTTGCGACAGTAGAAAATTATTTTTTGAATAATTTACTATAGAAAAGGCAATCCCTGGGATATTTAAAATTTGCGACAGTAGAAAATTATTTTTTGAATAATTTACTATAGAAAAGGCAATCCCTGGCGTAATTAAAATTTGCAACAGTAAAAAATTATTTTTTGAATAATTTACTATAGAAAAGGCAATCCCTGGCGTAATTAAAATTTTCGACAGTAAAAAATTATTTTTTGAATAATTTACTATAGAAAAGGCAATCCCTGGCGTATTTAAAATTTGCGACAGTATAAAATTAATTTTTGAAAAATTTACTATATAAAAGGCAATCCCTGGCGTAATTAAAATTTGCGACAGTAGAAAATTATTTTTTGAATAATTTACTATAGAAAAGGCAATCCCTGGCGTATTTAAAATTTGCGACAGTAGAAAATTATTTTTTGAATAATTTACTAGAGAAAAGGCAATCCCTGGCGTAATTAAAATTTGCGACAGTAAAAAAAATATTTTTTGAATAATTTACTATAGAAAAGGCAATCCCTGGCGTAATTAAAATTTGCGACAGTAGAAAATTACTTTTTGAATAATTTACTATAGAAAAGGCAATCCCTGTGATATTTAAAATTTGCGACAGTAGAAAATTATTTTTTGAATAATTTACTATAGAAAAGGCAATCCCTGGCGTAATTAAAATTTGCGACAGTAAAAAATTATTTTTTGAATAATTTACTATAGAAAAGGCAATCCCTGGCGTAATTAAAATTTGCGACAGTAAAAAATTATTTTTTGAATAATTTACTATAGAAAAGGCAATCCCTGGGATATTTAAAATTTGCGACAGTTGAAAATTATTTTTTGAATAATTTACTATAGAAAAGGCAATCCCTGGCGTAATTAAAATTTGCTACAGTTGAAAATTATTTTTTGAATAATTTACTATAGAAAAGGCAATCCCTGGGATATTTAAAATTTGCGACAGTAAAAAATTATTTTTTGAATAATTTACTATAGAAAAGGCAATCCCTGGCGTAATTAAAATTTGCGACAGTTCAAAATTATTTTTTGAATAATTTACTATAGAAAAGGCAATCCCTGGCGTAATTAAAATTTGCAACAGTAGAAAATTATTTTTTGAATAATTTACTATAGAAAAGGCAATCCCTGGGATATTTAAAATTTGCGACAGTAGAAAATTATTTTTTGAATAATTTACTATAGAAAAGGCAATCCCTGGCGTAATTAAAATTTGCGACAGTAGAAAATTATTTTTTGAATAATTTACTATAGAAAAGGCAATCCCTGGCGTAATTAAAATTTGCGACAGTAAAAAATTATTTTTTGAATAATTTACTATAGAAAAGGCAATCCCTGGCGTATTTAAAATTTGCGACAGTAAGAAATTAAGTTGTGAGAAATTTACAATAGAAAAGGCAATCCCTGGGATATTTAAAATTCGCGACAGTAAAAAATTATTTTCTGAAAAATTTACTATAGAAAAGGCAATCCCTGGCGTAATTAAAATTTGCGACAGTAGAAAATTATTTTTTGAAAAATTTACTATAGAAAAGGCAATCCCTGGCGTATTTAAAATTTGCGACAGTATAAAATTAATTTTTGAAAAATTTACTATAGAAAAGGCAATCCCTGGGATATTTAAAATTTGCGACAGTAAAAAATTATTTTCTGAAAAATTTACTATAGAAAAGGCAATCCCTGGCGTAATTAAAATTTGCGACAGTAGAAAATTATTTTTTGAATAATTTACTAGAGAAAAGGCAATCCCTGGCGTAATTAAAATTTGCGACAGTAAAAAAAATATTTTTTGAATAATTTACTTTAGAAAAGGCAATCCCTGGCGTAATTAAAATTTGCGACAGTAGAAAATTACTTTTTGGATAATTTACTATAGAAAAGGCAATCCCTGTGATATTTAAAATTTGCGACATTTGAAAATTATTTTTTGAATAATTTACTCTAGAAAAGCAATCCTTGGCGTAATTAGAATTTGCGACAGTTGAAAATTATTTTTTGAATAATTTAATATAGAAAAGCCAATCCCTGGCGTAATTAAAATTTGCGACAGTAAAAAATTATTTTTTGAATAATTTACTATAGAAAAGGCAATCCCTGGCGTAATTAAAATTTGCGACAGTAAAAAATTATTTTTTGAATAATTTACTATAGAAAAGGCAATCCCTGGCGTAATTAAAATTTGCGACAGTAGAAAATTATTTTTTGAATAATTTACTATAGAAAAGGCAATCCCTGGGATATTTAAAATTTGCGACAGTAGAAAATTATTTTTTGAATAATTTACTATAGAAAAGGCAATCCCTGGCGTAATTAAAATTTGCGACAGTAAAAAATTATTTTTTGAATAATTTACTATAGAAAAGGCAATCCCTGGCGTAATTAAAATTTGCGACAGTAAAAAATTATTTTTTGAATAATTTACTATAGAAAAGGCAATCCCTGGGATATTTAAAATTTGCGACAGTTGAAAATTATTTTTTGAATAATTTACTATAGAAAAGGCAATCCCTGGCGTAATTAAAATTTGCTACAGTTGAAAATTATTTTTTGAATAATTTACTATAGAAAAGGCAATCCCTGGGATATTTAAAATTTGCGACAGTAAAAAATTATTTTTTGAATAATTTACTATAGAAAAGGCAATCCCTGGCGTAATTAAAATTTGCGACAGTTCAAAATTATTTTTTGAATAATTTACTAGAGAAAAGGCAATCCCTGGCGTAATTAAAATTTGCAACAGTAGAAAATTATTTTTTGAATAATTTACTATAGAAAAGGCAATCCCTGGGATATTTAAAATTTGCGACAGTAGAAAATTATTTTTTGAATAATTTACTATAGAAAAGGCAATCCCTGGCGTAATTAAAATTTGCGACAGTAGAAAATTATTTTTTGAATAATTTACTATAGAAAAGGCAATCCCTGGCGTAATTAAAATTTGCGACAGTAAAAATTTATTTTTTGAATAATTTACTATAGAAAAGGCAATCCCTGGCGTAATTAAAATTTGCGACAGTAAAAATTTATTTTTTGAATAATTTACTATAGAAAAGGCAATCCCTGGCGTATTTAAAATTTGCGACAGTAAGAAATTAAGTTGTGAGAAATTTACAATAGAAAAGGCAATCCCTGGGATATTTAAAATTCGCGACAGTAAAAAATTATTTTTTGAATAATTTACTATAGAAAAGGCAATCCCTGGGATATTTAAAATTTGCGACAGTAAAAAATTATTTTTTGAATAATTTACTATAGAAAAGGCAATCCCTGGCGTAATTAAAATTTGCGACAGTAGAAAATTATTTTTTGAAAAATTTACTATAGAAAAGGCAGTCCCTGGCGTATTTAAAATTTGCGACAGTATAAAATTAATTTTTGAAAAATTTACTATATAAAAGGCAATCCCTGGCGCAATTAAAATTTGCGACAGTAGAAAATTACTTTTTGAATAATTTACTATAGAAAAGGCAATCCCTGGCGTAATTAAAATTTGCGACAGTAGAAAATTATTTTTTGAATAATTTACTATAGAAAAGGCAATCCCTGGCGTAATTAAAATTTGCGACAGTTCAAAATTATTTTTTGAATAATTTACTAGAGAAAAGGCAATCCCTGGCGTAATTAAAATTTGCAACAGTAGAAAATTATTTTTTGAATAATTTACTATAGAAAAGGCAATCCCTGGGATATTTAAAATTTGCGACAGTAGAAAATTATTTTTTGAATAATTTACTATAGAAAAGGCAATCCCTGGCGTAATTAAAATTTGCGACAGTAGAAAATTATTTTTTGAATAATTTACTATAGAAAAGGCAATCCCTGGCGTAATTAAAATTTGCGACAGTAAAAATTTATTTTTTGAATAATTTACTATAGAAAAGGCAATCCCTGGCGTAATTAAAATTTGCGACAGTAAAAATTTATTTTTTGAATAATTTACTATAGAAAAGGCAATCCCTGGCGTATTTAAAATTTGCGACAGTAAGAAATTAAGTTGTGAGAAATTTACAATAGAAAAGGCAATCCCTGGGATATTTAAAATTCGCGACAGTAAAAAATTATTTTTTGAATAATTTACTATAGAAAAGGCAATCCCTGGGATATTTAAAATTTGCGACAGTAAAAAATTATTTTTTGAATAATTTACTATAGAAAAGGCAATCCCTGGCGTAATTAAAATTTGCGACAGTAGAAAATTATTTTTTGAAAAATTTACTATAGAAAAGGCAGTCCCTGGCGTATTTAAAATTTGCGACAGTATAAAATTAATTTTTGAAAAATTTACTATATAAAAGGCAATCCCTGGCGCAATTAAAATTTGCGACAGTAGAAAATTACTTTTTGAATAATTTACTATAGAAAAGGCAATCCCTGGCGTAATTAAAATTTGCGACAGTAGAAAATTATTTTTTGAATAATTTACTATAGAAAAGGCAATCCCTGGCGCAATTAAAATTTGCGACAGTATAAAATTATTTTTTGAATAATTTACTATAGAAAAGGCAATCCCTGGCGTAATTAAAATTTGCAACAGTAGAAAATTATTTTTTGAATAATTTACTATAGAAAAGGCAATCCCTGGGATATTTAAAATCTGCGACAGTAGAAAATTATTTTTTGAATAATTTACTATAGAAAAGGCAATCCCTGGCGTAATTAAAATTTGCGACAGTAGAAAATTATTTTTTGAATAATTTACTATAGAAAAGGCAATCCCTGGCGTAATTAAAATTTGCGACAGTAAAAAATTATTTTTTGAATAATTTACTATAGAAAAGGCAATCCCTGGCGTATTTAAAATTTGCGACAGTAAGAAATTAAGTTGTGAGAAATTTACAATAGAAAAGGCAATCCCTGGGATATTTAAAATTCGCGACAGTAAAAAATTATTTTCTGAAAAATTTACTATAGAAAAGGCAATCCCTGGCGTAATTAAAATTTGCGACAGTAGAAAATTATTTTTTGAAAAATTTACTATAGAAAAGGCAATCCCTGGCGTATTTAAAATTTGCGACAGTATAAAATTAATTTTTGAAAAATTTACTATAGAAAAGGCAATCCTTGGGATATTTAAAATTTGCGACAGTAAAAAATTATTTTCTGAAAAATTTACTATAGAAAAGGCAATCCCTGGCGTAATTAAAATTTGCGACAGTAGAAAATTATTTTTTGAAAAATTTACTATAGAAAAGGCAATCCCTGGCGTATTTAAAATTTGCGACAGTATAAAATTAATTTTTGAAAAATTTACTATATAAAAGGCAATCCCTGGCGCAATTAAAATTTGCGACAGTATAAAATTATTTTTTGAATAATTTACTATAGAAAAGGCAATCCCTGGCGTAATTAAAATTTGCGACAGTAGAAAATTATTTTTTGAATAATTTACTATAGAAAAGGCAATCCCTGGCGCAATTAAAATTTGCGACAGTATAAAATTATTTTTTCAATAATTTACTATAGAAAAGGCAATCCCTGGCGCAATTAAAATTTGCGACAGTAAAAAATTATTTTTTGAATAATTTACTATAGAAATGGCAATCCCTGGCGTAATTAAAATTTGCGACAGTAGAAAATTATTTTTTGAATAATTTACTATAGAAAAGGCAATCCCTGGCGCAATTAAAATTTGCGGCAGTATAAAATTATTTTTTGAATAATTTACTATAGAAAAGGCAATCCCTGGCGCAATTAAAATTTGCGACAGTATAAAATTATTTTTTGAATAATTTACTATAGAAAAGGCAATCCCTGGCGTAATTAAAATTTGCGACAGTAGAAAATTATTTTTTGAATAATTTACTATAGAAAAGGCAATCCCTGGCGCAATTAAAATTTGCGACAGTAGAAAATTATTTTTTGAATAATTTACTATAGAATAGGCAATCCCTGGCGTAATTAAAACTTGCGACAGTAAAAAATTATTTTTTAAATAATTTACTATAGAAAAGGCAATCCCTGGCGTAATTAAAATTTGCGACAGTAGAAAATTATTTTTTGAATAATTTACTATAGAAAAGTCAATTCCTGGCGTAATTAAAATTTGCGACAGTAAAAAATTATTTTTTGAATAATTTACTATAGAAAAGGCAATCCCTGGCGCACTTAAAATTTGCGACAGTTGAAAATTATTTTTGAATAATTTACTATAGAAAAGGCAATCCCTGGCGTAATTTAAAATTTGCGACAGTATAAAATTATTTTTTGAATAATTTACTATAGAAAAGGCAATTCCTGGCGTAATTAAAATTTGCGACAGTAGAAAATTATTTTTTTAATTAATTTACTACAGAAAAGGCAATCCCTGGCGTATTTAAATTTGCGACAGTATAATATTAATTTTTGAAAAATTTACTATATAAAAGGCAATCCCTGGCGTAATTTAAAATTTGCGACAGTAGAAAATTATTTTTTGAATAATTTACTATAGAAAAGGCAATCCCTGGCGTATTTAAAATTTGCGACAGTAGAAAATTATTTTTGAATAATTTACTAGAGAAAAGGCAATCCCTGGCGTAATTAAAATTTGCGACAGTAAAAAAAATATTTTTTGAATAATTTACTATAGAAAAGGCAATCCCTGGCGTAATTAAAATTTGCGACAGTAGAAAATTACTTTTTGAATAATTTACTATAGAAAAGGCAATCCCTGGGATATTTAAAATTTGCGACATTTGAAAATTATTTTTTGAATAATTTACTATAGAAAAGGCAATCCCTGGCGTAATTAAAATTTGCGACAGTTGAAAATTATTTTTTGAATAATTTACTATAGAAAGGGCAATCCCTGGCGTAATTAAAATTTGCGACAGTAAAAAATTATTTTTTGAATAATTTACTATAGAAAAGGCAATCCCTGGCGTAATTAAAATTTGCGACAGTAAAAAATTATTTTTTGAATAATTTACTATAGAAAAGGCAATCCCTGGCGGAATTAAAATTTGGGACAGTAGAAAATTATTTTTTGAATAATTTTCTATAGAAAAGGCAATCCCTGGGATATTTAAAATTTGCGACAGTAGAAAATTATTTTTTGAATAATTTACTATAGAAAAGGCAATCCCTGGCGCAATTAAAATTTGCGACAGTAGAAAATTATTTTTTGAATAATTTACTATAGAAAAGGCAATCCCTGGCGTAATTAAAACTTGCGAAATTAAAAAATTATTTTTTGAATAATTTACTATAGAAAAGGCAATACCTGGCGTAATTAAAATTTGCGACAGTAGAAAATTATTTTTTGAATAATTTACTATAGAAAAGGCAATTCCTGGCGTAATTAAAATTTGCGACAGTAAAAAATTATTTTTTGAATAATTTACTATAGAAAAGGCAATCCCTGGCGCACTTAAAATTTGCGACAGTTGAAAAATATTTTTGAATAATTTACTATAGAAAAGGCAATCCCTGGCGTAATTTAAAATTTGCGACAGTATAAAATTATTTTTTGAATAATTTACTATAGAAAAGGCAATCCCTGGCGTAATTAAAATTTGCGACAGTAGAAAATTATTTTTTGAATAATTTACTATATAAAAGGCAATCCCTGGCGTATTTAAATTTGCGACAGTATAAAATTAATTTTTGAAAAATTTACTATATAAAAGGCAATCCCTGGCGTAATTTAAAATTTGCGACAGTAGAAAATTATTTTTTGAATAATTTACTATAGAAAAGGCAATCCCTGGCGTATTAAAATTTGCGACAGTAGAAAATTATTTTTGAATAATTTACTAGAGAAAAGGCAATCCCTGGCGTAATTAAAATTTGCGACAGTAAAAAAAATATTTTTTGAATAATTTACTATAGAAAAGGCAATCCCTGGCGTAATTAAAATTTGCGACAGTAGAAAATTACTTTTTGAATAATTTTCTATAGAAAAGGCAATCCCTGGGATATTTAAAATTTGCGACATTTGAAAATTATTTTTTGAATAATTTACTATAGAAAAGGCAATCCCTGGCGTAATTAAAATTTGCGACAGTTGAAAATTATTTTTTGAATAATTTACTATAGAAAAGGCAATCCCTGGCGTAATTAAAATTTGCGACAGTAAAAAATTATTTTTTGAATAATTTACTATAGAAAAGGCAATCCCTGGCGTAATTAAAATTTGCGACAGTAAAAAATTATTTTTTGAATAATTTACTATAGAAAAGGCAATCCCTGGCGTAATTAAAATTTGCGACAGTAGAAAATTACTTTTTGAATAATTTTCTATAGAAAAGGCAATCCCTGGGATATTTAAAATTTGCGACAGTAGAAAATTATTTTTTGAATAATTTACTATAGAAAAGGCAATCCCTGGCGTAATTAAAATTTGCGACAGTAAAAAATTATTTTTTGAATAATTTACTATAGAAAAGGCAATCCCTGGCGTAATTAAAATTTGCGACAGTAAAAAATTATTTTTTGAATAATTTACTATAGAAAAGGCAATCCCTGGCGTAATTAAAATTTGCAACAGTAGAAAATTATTTTTTGAATAATTTACTATAGAAAAGGCAATCCCTGGGATATTTAAAATTTGCGACAGTAGAAAATTATTTTTTGAATAATTTACTATAGAAAAGGCAATCCCTGGCGTAATTAAAATTTGCGACAGTAGAAAATTATTTTTTGAATAATTTACTATAGAAAAGGCAATCCCTGGCGTAATTAAAATTTGCGACAGTAGAAAATTATTTTTTGAATAATTTACTATAGAAAAGGCAATCCCTGGCGCAATTAAAATTTGCGACAGCAAAAATTATTTTTTGCAAAATTTACTATAGAAAAGGTAATCCCTGGGATATTTAAAATTTGCGACAGTAGAAAATTATTTTTTGAATAATTTACTATAGAAAAGGCAATCCCTGGCGTATTTAAAATTTGCGACAGTAGAAAATTATTTTTTGAATAATTTACTATAGAAAAGGCAATCCCTGGCGTAATTAAAATTTGCGACAGTAGAAAATTATTTTTTGAATAATTTACTATGGAAAAGGCAATCCCTGGCGTAATTAAAATTTGCGACAGTAAAAAATTATTTTTTGCAAAATTTACTATAGAAAAGGCAATCCCTGGCGCACTTAAAATTTGTGACAGTAAAAAATTATTTTGTGAGAAATTTACTATAGAAAAGGCAATCCCTAAGATATTTAAAATTTGCGACAGTAGAAAATTATTGTTTGAATAATTTACTATAGAAAAGGCAATCCCTGGCGTAATTAAAATTTGCGACAGTAGAAAATTATTTTTTGAATAATTTACTATAGAAAAGGCAATCCCTGGCGTAATTAAAATTTGCGACAGTAGAAAATTATTTTTTGAATAATTTACTATAGAAAAGGCAATCCCTGGCGCAATTAAAATTTGCGACAGCAAAAATTATTTTTTGCAAAATTTACTATAGAAAAGGTAATCCCTGGGATATTTAAAATTTGCGACAGTAGAAAATTATTTTTTGAATAATTTACTATAGAAAAGGCAATCCCTGGCGTATTTAAAATTTGCGAAAGTTGAAAATTATTTTTTGAATAATTTACTATAGAAAAGGCAATCCCTGGCGTAATTAAAATTTGCGACAGTTCAAAATTATTTTTTGAATAATTTACTATAGAAAAGGCAATCCCTGGCGTAATTAAAATTTGCAACGGTAGAAAATTATTTTTTGAATAATTTACTATAGAAAAGGCAATCCCTGGGATATTTAAAATTTGCGACAGTAGAAAATTATTTTTTGAATAATTTACTATAGAAAAGGCAATCCCTGGCGTAATTAAAATTTGCGACAGTAGAAAATTATTTTTTGAATAATTTACTATAGAAAAGGCAATCCCTGGCGTAATTAAAATTTGCGACAGTAGAAAATTATTTTTTGAATAATTTACTATAGAAAAGGCAATCCCTGGCGCAATTAAAATTTGCGACAGCAAAAATTATTTTTTGCAAAATTTACTATAGAAAAGGTAATCCCTGGGATATTTAAAATTTGCGACAGTAGAAAATTATTTTTTGAATAATTTACTATAGAAAAGGCAATCCCTGGCGTATTTAAAATTTGCGACAGTAGAAAATTATTTTTTGAATAATTTACTATAGAAAAGGCAATCCCTGGCGTAATTAAAATTTGCGACAGTAGAAAATTATTTTTTGAATAATTTACTATAGAAAAGGCAATCCCTGGCGTAATTAAAATTTGCGACAGTAGAAAATTATTTTTTGAATAATTTACTATAGAAAAGGCAATCCCTGGCGCAATTAAAATTTGCGACAGTAGAAAATTATTTTTTGAATAATTTACTATAGAAAAGGCAATCCCTGGCGTAATTAAAATTTGCGACAGTAGAAAGTTATTTTTTGAATAATTTACTATAGAAAAGGCCATCTCTGGCGTATTTAAAATTTGCGACAGTAGAAAATTATTTTTTGAATAATTTACTATAGAAAAGGCAATCCCTGGCGCAATTAAAATTTGCGACAGTAAAAAATTATTTTTTGCAAAATTTACTGTAGAAAAGGCAATCCCTGGCGCAACTAAAACTAGCGATAGTAAAAAATTATTTTTTGAATAATTTACTATAGAAAAGGCAATCCCTGGCGTAATTAAAATTTGCGACAGAGAAAATTATTTTTTGAATAATTTACTATAGAAAAGGCAATCCCTGGCGTATTTAAAATTTGCGACAGTATAAAATTATTTTTTGAAAAATTTACTATAGAAAAGGCAATCCCTGGCGCACTTAAAATTTGCGACAGTAAAAAATTATTTTTTGAATAATTTACTATAGAAAAGGCAATCCCTGGAGTAATTAAAATTTGCGACAGTAGAAAATTATTTTTTGAATAATTTACTATGGAAAAGGCAATCCCTGGCGCAATTAAAATTTGCGACAGTAAAAAATTATTTTTTGCAAAATTTACTATAGAAAAGGCAATCCCTGGCGCACTTAAAATTTGTGACAGTAAAAAATTATTTTGTGAGAAATTTACTATAGAAAAGGCAATCCCTGGGATATTTAAAATTTGCGACAGTAGAAAATTATTGTTTGAATAATTTACTATAGAAAAGGCAATCCCTGGCGCAATTACAATTTGCGACAGTAAAAAATTATTTTTTGAAAAATTTACTGTAGAAAAGGCAATCCCTGTCGCAATTAAAATTTGCGACAGTAGAAAATTATTTTTTGAATAATTTACTATACAAAAGGCAATCCCTGGTGTAATTAAAATTTGCGACAGTAAAAAATTATTTTTTGAATAATTTACTATAGAAAAGGCAATCCCTGGCGTATTTAAAATTTGCGACAGTAAGAAATTAATTTGTGAGAAATTTACTATAGAAAAGGCAATACCTGGGATATTTAAAATTTGCGACAGTAAAAAATTATTTTTTGAAAAATTTACTATAGAAAAGGCAATCCCTGGCGTAATTAAAACTTGCGATAGTAAAAAATTATTTTTTGAAAAATTTACTATAGAAAAGGCAATCCCTGGCGCAATTAAAATTTGCGACAGTAGAAAATTAGTTTTTGAATAATTTACTATAGAAAAGGCAATCCCTGGCGCACTTAAAATTTGCGACAGTAAAAAATTATTTTGTGAGAAATTTACTATAGAAAAGGCAATCCCTTGGATATTTAAAATTTGCGACAGTAGAAAATTATTTTTTGAATAATTTACTATAGAAAAGGCAATCCCTGGCGCAATTAAAATTTGCGACAGTAAAAAATTATTTTTTGAATAATTTACTATAGAAAAGGCAATCCCTGGCGCACTTAAAATTTGCGACAGTAAAAAATTATTTTTTGAGAAATTTACTATAGAAAAGGCAATCCCTGGGATATTTAAAATTTGCGACAGTAGAAAATTATTTTTTGAATAATTTACTATAGAATAGGCAATCCCCGGCGTAATTAAAATTTGCGACAGTATAAAATTATTTTTTGAATAATTTACTATAGAAAAGGCAATCCCTGGCGCACTTAAAATTTGCGACACTAAAAAATTATTTTTTGAATAATTTACTATAGAAAAGGCAATCCCTGGCGTAATTAAAATTTGCGACAGTAAAAAATTATTTTTTGAATAATTTACTATAGAAAAGGCAATCCCTGGCGTAATTAAAATTTGCGAAAGTAGAAAATTATTTTTTGAATAATTTACTATAGAAAAGGCAATCCCTGGCGCAATTAAAATTTGCGACAGTATAAAATTATTTTTTGAATAATTTACTATAGAAAAGGCAATCCCTGGCGTAATTAAAATTTGCGACAGTATAAAATTATTTTTTGAATACTTTACTATAGAAAAGGCAATCCCTGGCGCACTTAAAATTTGCGACAGTAAAAAATTATTTTTTGAATAATTAACTATAGAAAAGGCAATCCCTGGCGTAATTAAAATTTGCGACAATTGAAAATTATTTTTTGAATAATTTACTATAGAAAAGGCAATCCCTGGCGCAATTAAAACTTGCGGCAGTAAAAAATTATTTTTTGCAAAATTTACTATAGAAAAGGCAATCCCTGGCGTAATTAAAATTTGCGACAGTATAAAATTATTTTTTGAATAATTTACTATAGAAAAGGCAATCCCTGGCGTAATTAAAATTTGCGACAGTAGAAAATTATTTTTTGAATAATTTACTATAGAAAAGGCAATCCCTGGCGTATTTAAAATTTGCGACAGTAGAAAATTATTTTTTGAATAATTTACTAGAGAAAAGGCAATCCCTGGCGTAACTAAAATTTGCGACAGTAAAAAAAATATTTTTTGAATAATTTACTAAAGAAAAGGCAATCCCTGGCGTAATTAAAATTTGCGACAGTAGAAAATTACTTTTTGAATAATTTACTATAGAAAAGGCAATCCCTGGGATATTTAAAACTTGCGACATTTGAAAATTATTTTTTGAATAATTAACTATAGAAAAGGCAATCCCTGGCGTAATTAAAATTTGCGACAGTTGAAAATTATTTTTTGAATAATTTACTATAGAAAAGGCAATCCCTGGCGTAATTAAAATTTGCGACAGTAAAAAATTATTTTTTGAATAATTTACTATAGAAAAGGCAATCCCTGGCGTAATTAAAATTTGCGACAGTAAAAAATTATTTTTTGAATAATTTACTATAGAAAAGGCAATCCCTGGCGTAATTAAAATTTGCGACAGTAGAAAATTATTTTTTGAATAATTTACTATAGAAAAGGCAATCCCTGGGATATTTAAAATTTGCGACAGTAGAAAATTATTTTTTGAATAATTTACTATAGAAAAGGCAATCCCTGGCGTAATTAAAATTTGCGACAGTAAAAAATTATTTTTTGAATAATTTACTATAGAAAAGGCAATACCTGGCTTAATTAAAATTTGCGACAGTAAAAAATTATTTTTTGAATAATTTACTATAGAAAAGGCAATCCCTGGGATATTTAAAATTTGCGACAGTTGAAAATTATTTTTTGAATAATTTACTATAGAAAAGGCAATCCCTGGCGTAATTAAAATTTGCAACAGTCGAAAATTATTTTTTGAATAATTTACTATAGAAAAGGCAATCCCTGGGATATTTAAAATTTGCGACAGTAAAAATTATTTTTTGAATAATTTACTATAGAAAAGGCAATCCCTGGCGTAATTAAAATTTGCGACAGTTGAAAATTATTTTTTGATTAATTTACTATAGAAAAGGCAATCCCTGGCGTAATTAAAATTTGCGACAATAGAAAATTATTTTTTGAATAATTTACTATAGAAAAGGCAATCCCTGGGATATTTAAAATTTGCGACAGTAGAAAATTATTTTTTGAATAATTTACTATAGAAAAGGCAATCCCTGGCGTAATTAAAATTTGCGACAGTAGAAAATTATTTTTTGAATAATTTACTATAGAAAAGGCAATCCCTGGCGTAATTAAAATTTGCGACAGTAGAAAATTATTTTTTGAATAATTTACTATAGAAAAGGCAATCCCTGGCGCAATTAAAATTTGCGACAGTAAAAAATTATTTTTTGCAAAATTAACTATAGAAAAGGCAATCCCTGGGATATTTAAAATTTGCGACAGTAGAAAATTATTTTTTGAATAATTTACTATAGAAAAGGCAATCCCTGGCCTATATAAAATTTGCGACAGTAGAAAATTATTTTTTGAATAATTTACTATAGAAAAGGCAATCCCTGGCGTAATTAAAATTTGCGACAGTAGAAAATTATTTTTTGAATAATTTACTATAGAAAAGGCAATCCCTGCTGTAATTAAAATTTGCGACAGTAGAAAATTATTTTTTGAATAATTTACTATAGAAAAGGCAATCCCTGGCGCAATTAAAATTTGCGACAGTAGAAAATTATTTTTTGAATAATTTACTATAGAAAAGGCAATCCCTGGCGTAATTAAAATTTGCGACAGTAGAAAATTATCTTTTGAATAATTTACTATGGAAAAGGCAATCCCTGGCGCAATTAAAATTTGCGACAGTAGAAAATTATTTTTTAAATAATTTACTATAGAAAAGGCAATCCCTGGGATATTTAAAATTTGCGACAGTTGAAAATTATTTTTTGAATAATTTACTATAGAGAAGGCAATCCCTGGCGTAATTAAAATTTGCGACAGTAGAAAATTATTTTTTGAATAATTTACTATAGAAAAGGCAATCCCTGGCGCAATTAAACTTTGCGACAGTAAAAAATTATTTTGTGAGAAATTTACTATAGAAAAGGCAATCCCTGGGATATTTAAAATTTGCGACAGTAGAAAATTATTTTTTGAATAATTTACTATAGAAAAGGCAATCCCTGGGATATTTAAAATTTGCGACAGTAAAAAATTATTTTTTGAATAATTTACTATAGAAAAGGCAATCCCTGGCGTAATTAAAATTTTCGACAGTTGAAAATTATTTTTTGAATAATTTACTATAGAAAAGGCAATCCCTGGGGTAATTAAAATCTGCGACAGTAGAAAATTATTTTTTGAATAATTTACTATAGAAAAGGCAATCCCTGGGATATTTAAAATTTGCGACAGTAGAAAATTATTTTTTGAATAATTTACTATAGAAAAGGCAATCCCTGGCGTAATTAAAATTTTCGACAGTAGAAAATTATTGTTTGAATAATTTACGATAGAAAAGGCAATCCCTGGCGTAATTAAAATTTGCGACAGAAGAAAATTATTTTTTGAATAATTTACTATAGAAAAGGCAATCCCTGGCGCAATTAAAATTTGCGACAGTAAAAAATTATTTTTTGCAAAATTTACTATAGAAAAGGCAATCCCTGGCGTAATTAAAATTTGCGACAGTATAAAATTATTTTTTGAATAATTTACTATAGAAAAGGCAATCCCTGGCGTAATTAAAAATTGCGACAGTAGAAAATTATTTTTTGAATAATTTACTATAGAAAAGGCAATCCCTGGCGTAATTAAAATTTGCGACAGTAGAAAATTATTTTTGAATAATTTACTATAGAAAAGGCAATCCCTGGCGTATTTAAAATTTGCGACAGTCTAAAATTAATTTTTGAAAAATTTACTATATAAAAGGCAATCCCTGGCGTAATTAAAATTTGCGACAGTAGAAAATTATTTTTTAAATAATTTACTGTAGAAAAGGCAATCCCTGGCGCAATTAAAACTTGCGATAGTAAAAAATTATTTTTTGAATAATTTACTATAGAAAAGGCAATCCCTGGGATATTTAAAATTTGCGACAGTAGAAAATTATTTTTTAAATAATTTACTGTAGAAAAGGCAATCCCTGGCGCAATTAAAACTTGCGATAGTAAAAAATTATTTTTTGAATAATTTACTATAGAAAAGGCAATCCCTGGCGTATTTAAAATTTGCGACAGTATAAAATTAATTTTTGAAAAATTTACTATATAAAAGGCAATCCCTGGCGCAATTAAAATTTGCGACAGTAGAAAATTATTTTTTGAATAATTTACTATAGAAAAGGCAATCCCTGGCGTAATTAAAATTTGCGACAGTAAAAAATTATTTTTTGAATAATTTACTATAGAAAAGGCAATCCCTGGCGCACTTAAAATTTGCGACAGTAAAAAATTATTTTTTGCAAAATTTACTGTAGAAAAGGCAGTCCCTGGCGCAACTAAAACTTGCGATAGTAAAAAATTATTTTTTGAATAATTTACTATAGAAAAGGCAATCCCTGGCGTAATTAAAATTTGCGACAGTAGAAAATTATTTTTTGAATAATTTACTATAGAAAAGGCAATCCCTGGCGTATTTAAAATTTGCGACAGTATAATATTATTTTTTGAAAAATTTACTATAGAAAAGGCAATCCCTGGCGCACTTAAAATTTGCGACAGTAAAAAATTATTTTTTGAATAATTTACTATAGAAAAGGCAATCCCTGGCGTAATTAAAATTTGCGACAGCAGAAAATTATCTTTTGAATAATTTACTATGGAAAAGGCAATCCCTAACGCAATTAAAATTTGCGACAGTAGAAAATTATTTTTTAAATAATTTACTATAGAAAAGGCAATCCCTGGGATATTTAAAATTTGCGACAGTTGAAAATTATTTTTTGAATAATTTACTATAGAAAAGGCAATCCCTGGCGTAATTAAAATTTGCGACAGTTGAAAATTATTTTTTGAATAATTTACTATAGAAAAGGCAATCCCTGGGATATTTAAAATTTGCGACAGTAAAAAATTATTTTTTGAATAATTTACTATAGAAATGGCAATCCCTGGCGTAATTAAAATTTGCGACAGTTGAAAATTATTTTTTGAATAATTTACTATAGAAAAGGCAATCCCTGGCGTAATTAAAATTTGCGACAGTAGAAAATTATTTTTTGAATAATTTACTATAGAAAAGGCAATCCCTGGGATATTTAAAATTTGCGACAGTAGAAAATTATTTTTTGAATAATTTACTATAGAAAAGGCAATCCCTGGCGTAATTAAAATTTGCGACAGTAGAAAATTATTGTTTGAATAATTTACTATAGAAAAGGCAATCCCTGGCGTAATTAAAATTTGCGACAGTAGAAAATTATTTTTTGAATAATTTACTATAGAAAAGGCAATCCCTGGCGCAATTAAAATTTGCGACAGTAAAAAATTATTTTTTGCAAAATTTACTATAGAAAAGGCAATCCCTGGCGTAATTAAAATTTGCGACAGTATAAAATTATTTTTTGAATAATTTACTATAGAAAAGGCAATCCCTGGCGTAATTAAAATTTGCGACAGTAGAAAATTATTTTTTGAATAATTTACTATAGAAAAGGCAATCCCTGGCGTAATTAAAATTTGCGACAGTAGAAAATTATTTTTGAATAATTTACTATAGAAAAGGCAATCCCTGGCGTATTTAAAATTTGCGACAGTCTAAAATTAATTTTTGAAAAATTTACTATATAAAAGGCAATCCCTGGCGTAATTAAAATTTGCGACAGTAGAAAATTATTTTTTAAATAATTTACTGTAGAAAAGGCAATCCCTGGCGCAATTAAAACTTGCGATAGTAAAAAATTATTTTTTGAATAATTTACTATAGAAAAGGCAATCCCTGGCGTATTTAAAGTTTGCGACAGTATAAAATTAATTTTTGAAAAATTTACTATATAAAAGGCAATCCCTGGCGCAATTAAAATTTGCGACAGTAGAAAATTATTTTTTGAATAATTTACTATAGAAAAGGCAATCCCTGGCGTAATTAAAATTTGCGACAGTAAAAAATTATTTTTTGAATAATTTACTATAGAAAAGGCAATCCCTGGCGCACTTAAAATTTGCGACAGTAAAAAATTATTTTTTGAATAATTTACTATAGAAAAGGTAATCCCTGGCGTAATTAAAATTTGCGACAGTAAAAAATTATTTTTTGAATAATTTACTATAGAAAAGGCAATCCCTGCCGCAATTAAAATTTGCGACAGTATAAAATTATTTTTTGAATAATTTACTATAGAAAAGGCAATCCCTGGCGCAATTAAAATTTGCGACAGTATAAAATTATTTTTTGAATAATTTACTATAGAAAAGGCAATCCCTGGCGTAATTAAAATTTGCGACAGTAGAAAATTATTTTTTGAATAATTTACTATAGAAAAGGAAATCCCTGGCGCAATTAAAATTTGCGACAGTAGAAAATTATTTTTTGAATAATTTACTATAGAAAAGGCAATCCCTGGCGTAATTAAAACTTGCGACAGTAAAAAACTATTTTTTGAATAATTTACTATAGAAAAGGCAATCCCTGGCGTAATTAAAACTTGCGACAGTAAAAAATTATTTTTTGAATAATTTACTATAGAAAAGGCAATCCCTGCGGTAATTAAAATTTGCGACAGTAGAAAATTAATTTTTTGAATAATTTACTATAGAAATGGCAATCCCTGGCGTATATAAAATTTGCGACAGTATAAAATTAATTTTTGAAAAATTTACTATAGAAAAGGCAATCCCTGGCGTAATTAAAATTTGCGAGAGTAGAAAATTATTTTTTGAATAATTTACTATAGAAAAAGGCAATCCCTGGCGTATTTAAAATTTGCGACAGTAGAAATATTATTTTTTGAATAATTTACTAGAGAAAAGGCAATCCCTGGCGTAATTAAAATTTGCGACAGTAAAAAAAATATTTTTTGAATAATTTACTATAGAAAAGGCAATCCCTGGCGTAATTAAAATTTGCGACAGTAGAAAATTACTTTTTTGAATAATTTACTATAGAAAAGGCAATCCCTGGATAATTTAAAATTTGCGACAGTTGAAAATTATTTTTTGAATAATTTACTATAGAAAAGGCAATCCCTGCGTAATTAAAATTTGCGACAGTTGAAATATTTAATAATTATTTGAATAATTACTATAGAAAAGGCAATCCCTGGCGTAATTAAAATTTGCGACAGTAGAAAAATATTTTTGAATAATTTACTATAGAAAAGGCAATCCCTGCGTATATTAAAATTTGCGACAGTAGAAAATAATTTTTTGAATAATTTACTATAGAAAAGGCAATCCCTGGCGTAATTAAAATTTGCGACAGTAGAAAATTATTTTTTGAATAATTTACTATAGAAAAGGCATTCCTGGAGTATTTAAAATTTGCGACAGTAGAAAATTATTTTTTGAATAATTTACTATAGAAAAGGCAATCCCTGGCGTAATTAAAATTTGCGACAGTAAAAAATTATTTTTTGAATAATTTACTATAGAAAAAGGCAATCCCTGGCGTAATTAAAATTTGCGACAGTAAAAAATTATTTTTTGAATAATTTACTATAGAAAAGGCAATCCCTGGGATATTTAAAATTTGCGACAGTTGAAAATTATTTTTTGAATAATTTACTATAGAAAAGGCAATCCCTGGCGTAATTAAAATTTGCGACAGTTGAAAATTATTTTTTGAATAATTTACTATAGAAAAGGCAATCCCTGGATATTTAAAATTTGCGACAGTAAAAAATTATTTTTTGAATAATTTACTATAGAAAAGGCAATCCCTGGCGTAATTAAAATTTGGACAGTTGAAAATTATTTTTTGAATAATTTACTATAGAAAAGGCAATCCCTGGCGTAGTTAAAATTTGGGACAGTTGAAAATTATTTTTTGAATAATTTACTATAGAAAAGGCAATCCCTGGCGTAATTAAAATTTGCGACAATAGAAAATTATTTTTTGAATAATTTACTATAGAAAAGCCAATCCCTGGGATATTTAAAATTTGCGACAGTAGAAAATTATTTTTGAATAATTTACTATAGAAAAGGCAATCCCTGGCGTAATTAAAATTTGCGACAGTAGAAAATTATTTTTTGAATAATTTACTATAGAAAAGGCAATCCCTGGCGTAATTAAAATTTGCGACAGTAGAAAATTATTTTTTGAATAATTTACTATAGAAAAGGCAATCCCTGGCGTAATTAAAATTTGCGACAGTAAGAAAATATTTTTGAATAATTTACTATAGAAAAAGGCAATCCCTGGCGTAATTAAAATTTGCGACAGTAAAAAATTATTTTTTGAATAATTTACTATAGAAAAGGCAATCCCTGGCGTAATTAAAATTTGTGACAGTAGAAAATTATTTTTTGAATAATTTACTATAGAAAAGGCAATCCCTGGGATGTTTAAAATTTGCGACAGTAGAAAATTATTTTTTGAATAATTTACTATAGAAAAGGCAATCCCTGGCGTAATTAAAATTTGCGACAGTTGAAAATTATTTTTTGAATAATTTACTATAGAAAAGGCAATCCCTGGCGTAATTAAAATTTGCGACAGTTGAAATTATTTTTTGAATAATTTACTATAGAAAAGGCAATCCCTGGATATTTAAAATTTGCGCCAGAAAAAAATTATTTTTTGAATAATTTACTATAGAAAAGGCAATCCCTGGCGTAATTAAAATTTGGGACAGTTGAAAATTATTTTTTGAATAATTTACTATAGAAAAGGCAATCCCTGGCGTAATTAAAATTTGCGACAGTAGAAAATTATTTTTTTAATAATTTACTATATAAAAGGCAATCCCTGGGATATTTAAAATTTGCGACAGTAGAAAATTATTTTTTGAATAATTTACTATAGAAAAGGCAATCCTGGCGTAATTAAAATTTGCGACAGTAGAAAATTATTTTTTGAATAATTTACTATAGAAAAGGCATTCCCTGGCGTAATTAAAATTTGCGACAGTAGAAAATTATTTTTTGAATAATTTAATATAGAAAAGGCAATCCCTGGCGCAATTAAAATTTGCGTCAGTAAAAAATTATTTTTTGCAAAATTTACTATAGAAAAGGCAATCCCTGGCGCAATTAAAATTTGCGACAGTAAAAAATTATTTTTTTGCAAAATTTACTATAGAAAAGGCAATCCCTGGGATATTTAAAATTTGCGACAGTAAAAAATTATTTTTTGAAAAATTTACTATAGAAAAGGCAATCCCTGCGGTAATTAAAACTTGCGATAGTAAAATATTATTTTTTGAAAAATTTACTATAGAAAAGGCAATCCTGGCGCAATTAAAATTTGCGACAGTAGAAAATTAGTTTTTGAATAATTTACTATAGAAAAGGCAATCCCTGGCGCACTTAAAATTTGCGACAGTAAAAAATTATTTTGTGAGAAATTTACTATAGAAAAGCAATCCCTGGGATATTTAAAATTTGCGACAGTAGAAAATTATTTTTTTGAATAATTTACTATAGAAAAGGCAATCCCTGGCGTAATTAAAATTTGCGACAGTATAAAATTATTTTTTGAATAATTTACTATAGAAAAGGCAATCCCTGGCGCACTTAAAATTTGCGACAGTAAAAAATTATTTTTTGAATAATTTACTATAGAAAAGGCAATCCCTGGCGTATTTAAAATTTGCGACAGTTGAAAATTATTTTTTGAATAATTAACTATAGAAACGGCAATCCTGGCGTAATTAAAATTTGCGACAGTAAAAAATTATTTTGTGAGAAATTTACTATAGAAAAAGGCAATCCCTGGGGATATTTAAAATTTGACGACAGTTGAAATTATTTTTTGAATAATTTACTATAGAAAAAGCAATCCCTGGCGTAATTAAAATTTGCGACAGTTGAAAATTATTTTTTGAATAATTTACTATAGAAAAGGCAATCCCTGGGATATTTAAAATTTGCGACAGTAAAAAATTATTTTTTGAATAATTTACTATAGAAAAGGCAATCCCTGGCGTAATTAAAATTTGCGACAGTTGAAAAATTATTTTTTGAATAATTTACTATAGAAAAGGCAATCCCTGGCGTAATTAAAATTTGCGACAGTAGAAAAATTATTTTTGAATAATTTACTATAGAAAAGGCAATCCCCTGGGATATTTAAAATTGCGACAGTAGAAAAATTATTTTTTGAATAATTTTACTATAGAAAAGGCAATCCCTGCGTAATTAAAATTTGCGACAAGTAGAAAATTATTTTTTGAATAATTTACTATAGAAACGGCAATCCTGGCGTAATTAAAATTTGCGACAGTAGAAAATTATTTTTTGAATAATTTACTATAGAAAAGGCAATCCCAGGAGCAATTAAAATTTGCGACAGTAAAAAATTATTTTTGCAAAATTTACTATAGAAAAGGCAATCCCTGGGATATTTAAAATTTGCGACAGTAGAAAATTATTTTTTGAATAATTTACTAGAAAAGGCAATCCCTGGCCTATTTAAAATTTGCGACAGTAGAAAATTATTTTTTGAATAATTTACTATAGAAAAGGCAATCCCTGGCGTAATTAAAATTTGCGACAGTAGAAAATTATTTTTTGAATAATTTACTATAGAAAAGGCAATCCCTGCTGTAATTAAAATTTGCGACAGTAGAAAATTATTTTTTGAATAATTTACTATAGAAAATTCAATCCCTGGCGCAATTAAAATTTGCGACAGTAGAAAATTATTTTTTGAATAATTTACTATAGAAAAGGCAATCCCTGGCGTAATTAAAATTTGCGACAGTAGAAAGTTATTTTTTGATAATTTACTATAGAAAAGGGCAATCCCTGGCGTATTTAAAATTTGCGACAGTAGAAAATTATTTTTTGAATAATTTACTATAGAAAAGGCAATCCCCGGCGCAATTAAAATTTGCGACAGTAAAAAATTATTTTTTGCAAAATTACTGTAGAAAAGGCAATCCCTGGCGCAACTAAAACTTGCGATAGTAAAAAATTATTTTTTGAATAATTTACTATAGAAAAGGCAATCCCTGGCGTAATTAAAATTTGCGACAGTAGAAAATTATTTTTTGAATAATTTACTATAGAAAAGGCAATCCCTGGCGTATTTAAAATTTGCGACAGTATAAAATTATTTTTGAAAAATTTACTATAGAAAAGGCAATCCCTGGCGCACTTAAAATTTGCGACAGTAAAAAATTTTTTTTTGAATAATTTACTATAGAAAAGGCAATCCCTGGCGTAATTAAAATTTGCGACAGTAGAAAATTATCTTTTGAATAATTTACTATGGAAAAGGCAGTCCCTGGCGCAATTAAAATTTGCGACAGTAGAAAATTATTTTTTAAATAATTTACTATAGAAAAGGCAATCCCTGGGATATTTAAAATTTGCGACAGTTGAAAATTATGTTTTGAATAATTTACTATAGAAAAAGGCAATCCCTGGCGTAATTAAAATTTGCGACAGTTGAAAATTATTTTTTGAATAATTTACTATAGAAAAGGCAATCCCTGGGATATTTAAAATTTGCGACAGTAAAAAATTATTTTTTGAATAATTTACTATAGAAAAGGCAATCCCTGGCGTAATTAAAATTTGCGACAGTTGAAAATTATTTTTTGAATAATTTACTATAGAAAAGGCAATCCTGGCGTAATTAAAATTTGCGACAGTAGAAAATTATTTTTTGAATAATTTACTATAGAAAAGGCAATCCCTGGCGCAATTAAAATTTGCGACAGTAAAAAATTATATTTTGCAAAATTTACTATAGAAAAGGCAATCCCTGGCGTAATTAAAATTTGCGACAGTATAAAATTATTTTTTGAATAATTTACTATAGAAAAGGCAATCCCTGGCGTAATTAAAATTTGCGAAAGTAGAAAATTATTTTTTGAATAATTTACTATAGAAAAGGCAATCCCTGGCGTAATTAAAATTTGCGACAGTAGAAAATTATTTTTGAATAATTTACTATAGAAAAGGCAATCCCTGGCGTATTTAAAATTTGCGACAGTCTAAAATTAATTTTTGAAAAATTTAGTATATGAAAGGCAATCCCTGGCGTAATTAAAATTTGCGACAGTAGAAAATTATTTTTTAAATAATTTACTGTAGAAAAGGCAATCCCTGGCGCAATTAAAACTTGCGATAGTAAAAAATTATTTTTTGAATAATTTACTATAGAAAAGGCGTATTTAAAATTTGCGACAGTATAAAATTAATTTTTGAAAAATTTACTATATAAAAGGCAATCCCTGGCGCAATTAAAATTTGCGACAGTAGAAAATTATTTTTTGAATAATTTACTATAGAAAAGACAATCCCTGGCGTAATTAAAATTTGCGACAGTAAAAAATTATTTTTTGAATAATTTACTATAGAAAAGGCAATCCCTGGAGCACTTAAAATTTGCGACAGTAAAAAATTATTTTTTGAATAATTTACTATAGAAAAGGCAATCCCTGGCGTAATTAAAATTTGCGACAGTAAAAAATAATTTTTTGAATAATTTACTATAGAAAAGGCAATCCCTGCCGCAATTAAAATTTGCGACAGTATAAAATTATTTTTTGAATAATTTACTATAGAAAAGGCAATCCCTGGCGCAATTAAAATTTGCGACAGTATAAAATTATTTTTTGAATAATTTACTATAGAAAAGGCAATCCCTGGCGTAATTAAAATTTGCGACAGTAGAAAATTATTTTTTGAATAATTTACTATAGAAAAGGCAATCCCTGGCGCAATTAAAATTTGCGACAGTAGAAAATTATTTTTTGAATAATTTACTATAGAAAAGGCAATCCCTGGCGTAATTAAAACTTGCGACAGTAAAAAATTATTTTTTGAATAATTTACTATAGAAAAGGCAATCCCTGGCGCAATTAAAATTTGCGACAGTATAAAATTATTTTTTGAATAATTTACTATAGAAAAGGCAATCCCTGGCGTAATTAAAATTTGCGACAGTAGAAAATTATTTTTTGAATAATTTACTATAGAAAAGGCAATCCCTGGCGCAATTAAAATTTACGACAGTAGAAAATTATTTTTTGAATAATTTACTATAGAAAAGGCAATCCCTGGCGTAATTAAAACTTGCGAAACTTGCGACAGTAAAAAATTATTTTTTGAATAATTTACTATAGAAAAGGCAACCCCTGGCGTAATTAAAATTTGCGACAGTAGAAAATTATTTTTTGAATAATTTACTATAGAAAAGGCAATCCCTGGCGTAATTAAAATTTGCGACAGTAAAAAATTATTTTTTGAATAATTTACTATAGAAAAGGCAATCCCTGGCGCACTTAAAATTTGCGACAGTTGAAAATTATTTTTGAATAATTTACTATAGAAAAGGCAATCCCTGGCGTAATTAAAATTTGCGACAGTATAAAATTAATTTTTGAAAAATTTACTATATAAAAGGCAATCCCTGGCGTAATTAAAATTTGCGACAGTAGAAAATTATTTTTTGCATAATTTACTATAGAAGAGGAAATCCCTGGCGTATTTAAAATTTGCGACAGTAGAAAATTATTTTTTGAATAATTTACTAGAGAAAAGGCAATCCCTGGCGTAATTAAAATTTGCGACAGTAAAAAAAATATTTTTTGAATAATTTACTATAGAAAAGGCAATCCCTGGCGTAATTAAAATTTGCGGCAGTAGAAAATTACTTTTGAATAATTTACTATAGAAAAGGCAATCCCTGGGATATTTAAAATTTGCGACATTTGAAAATTATTTTTTGAATAATTTACTATAGAAAAGGCAATCCCTGGCGTAATTAAAATTTGCGACAGTTGAAAATTATTTTTTGAATAATTTACTATAGAAAAGGCAATCCCTGGCGTAATTAAAATTTGCGACAGTAGAAAATTATTTTTTGAAT